>JALLBB010000795.1:0-13702 GCA_036939735.1 Discostella stelligera
TATTAGCAATTATCTATTCATAGTACGTACCTTACACAAACTTCTTGCCACGCTCCTCGAAGGTTCATCATCAGTATCAATATCTAGATGTCATGATCTTCTCGTCATCGATAGCAATTTCATACTTGTTGGTTCTACTGATATCATGGAATGGAGTAGTATCATTATTTTCGTTTGGCTTCGTCCAAGCTCCATTATTTTACTACCGGGCACATCACCAGTTTTTCAACGACGAGCATTCTCCCGAAGTAGTTGCAGTAGAGATACCTTCTGAATCGCATAGTATAGGGTTGACCATGGTCTTAGGCAGTGGCGGCCTGTCCCCCGAGGAAGACTCGAGAAAAATACGTTATCTCGGCGCTGGGGACGATGCCATAATTCGCCCGGGGGTGGTATTGGTGGCGCCGGTCCATGAATACGATCACTTCCTGATGAGGAGTGCTGTATTCATCCATGCCATCGGAATTGATGATGAACACGACAATGTTATCATACGAGGAGTCGTTATTGATCATCCCACCGCATTTACTATTGGTGAAATGTCACCAAATGTGATGGGGAAACTGTCGGATAATCGGTTATTCCGTGGGGGATATGATGGGAATGATACGGCAATGATGCTACATTCTGCTGGCGGGCCTGATGGTCCTGTACAATCAAATACTATGATTGGATCATCGGGGATATTCGAAGGGGGGATTGTCTCTGCCATGGAATCATGCGATGCAGGAGTGATAGAGCCGGATCAGTGTAAATTCTTTTTCAACTACATGCAATTCACACAAAAGGAGCTGGATAACATGTTCGGCGGTGTCGAGGATGGAGACGCGTGGGTTAGCTTGGAGATTCCAGCGGACTATGTACTGAATTCTGATTATGAAAGAGGTCAGCTATGGTCCAAACTTCGAAATTTCATCCGAGACACCCGTAAACATGAGGATCCATCGTAATCTTTCTGAACCGCGTCTTGAACACTTCTGCTCTCTCTTTATCCCCTGCCTTTCCGTGCTGCAGCCTCTTTTCATTTCGTCTTTTTCTTGACGGCTAGATTTCAGATTTCGCAGTGTCGGCCTGGACGAAGTCGGATGTCGTCGATGATGCAGGTCGTGGCAAGAAAATCTATTTTAGCGATATTTATTGACTTCATGATGTAGCCAATATCGCTGATTTGACCGCCTTCCACTCTTCCACAACACACCGGACCGGACCAACAGCACCAACACATCACCACCTCGTCACCGCGCATGCACCCGACCATGACCGCAAACCCACCGGACGTGCGAGAAGTCTCCACAGGAATACTGATTATTGGCCTGGGCGGGAATAACGGCGTCACCCTCCTCGCCGGACAAATTGCCAACCGCAACAAACTTTCTTGGGAGACATCGTCAGCTGGACGAATGTCCGCCAATTGGTTCGGCTGCCTTACGCAAATCCCACCCCGTGGTATACATGGCGGCGTGGGGTATCGAGGGCGTATACCCGGTCTTGCCGATGCCAATAATGCAGTATTGGGTGGGTGGGATATCCGGCCGACGAAACTTGGGCAGGCACTGTACGACTGTCGGGTTCTCGAGCCGGATCTAGTGAGGCAAGTGCGCGACGAGATGGATCAAATTGAAATCATGGAAGGTGTTTGGGACCCATCGTTTATTGGAGAGTCGCAACACGCGACGGCGACACATGTAGTGTCAGGAGAGGATAATAGTTCAACACGGACGAGGTTAGATCGCATTCGGAGAGATATTCGGAATTGGAAGAACAGACATAACGTCCATGGACACACAACCGTTATTTGGTCTGCCAGCGTCGAGAGGATATCAGAAACCGACTACAATTCCCCCGATGAATTGTTGACTGCCATATACGATGATTCTAACAATGATGATATTTCTCCGAGTATGCTATATGCAGTCGCCTCGGCACTAGAGGGATGCTCGTTTGTGAATGGTGGATCACAGAACACACTTTCATCGGCAATGACAAGTCTATTTGATCATTCGTCGTTTCGTAGACCTGACGCACCATCCTCTTCAATCTTGTCCAAATTTTCACCGTACTCATCAACTCGAGCCTACTGCCTTGGAACGGACTACAAAGCCGGCCAAACGAAATTCAAAACAGCTGCAGTAGAATATTTGCGTGCTCTCGGACTTTCTCCTCGTGTGATTGCAAGCTCAAATCATTTGGGTAATAATGACATGTTCAATCTCACCACAAAAACGACGTTGAATGCAAAAATGCGTGTCAAATCGGATATTTTCGGTCCATGGGAGGAGAAGGATTTAGACCACAAAGTTTCAGTCATGTACACCCCATACATTGGTGACGAAAAGCGCGACTTTGTGGAGTATACCTCCATCGGATTTTTGGGCAGTCCCCACACAATGGTGACGTATACTCGGTGCATGGACTCAATCTTGTGTGTACCACTCATGGTTGATGCAGCGATCTGGTGCGATTTCTTTGTAAATCACGACGTGTCCTCCGGCGATGTTGCACGCGCTACAGCGTACTTATTCAAAGTTCCCGAGGGCGAAGCCAAAGGGGTTGACCCTGGTTTCTTCAACCAAATGAAGGAGCTCGATGATGTTTTGGAAAAAACTTGTGGTGATATTGAAAGAGAGGATGGGACGCTGGATGTAATTGCATTGGGAGTGAGCAGGGGTATCATTACTGAGCAGCAAGCTGCCGCATTAAACGGTTTAGGCATAGCTTGACAAAATAGGTAGACAGCACCAGTTAATGGAAAGTTTGTTCCAGATCCATCGAATTAATTACCAGATGATAACATGGTTCCTCGGCTTATCCAATACCCAGCACCATGCATAAACAATGGAAGTCATGTTCCAACTTGCAAATTAATTGTATGAGGCGTTACCATTCCTATTCGAATTTGGTCAGCTTTTGGACTTGCTATTGTAGAAATTTGTAAGGTTGTCGAATCTTTGTAAATGGGGAAAGATTGCCAACAAATAAGTTCATCACAATAAAAATGCTGACTCAATGACTATTGTTTCTTTTAGACTACTCTTTCTGTCGGGCCGTGAAGCAACATTAGATTTTGTCTCGAACGCATCGTTTTATGATTTCCTGCTTGTGGGCATTGCCACGCTTTGGAGTGGACTTGCTGTCAATTGTTTGGCGCTGTACCTAAAACTACTTGACAGCAAGCTATTCGACCCAGGCAATAGTGTAATACCTAAAATATTGTGATAACGGGCACAAATTACTTTGGGCGGCCATCATGAGTTTTTCTATTGGAGAGCTGATTTGGACTGGTGGACAGGACTTGGAAATTCGGTCCTCCTCGGGGCTATAATCTATCATGGTGGCAACTGCTTTATTGCCATATCGAAAATTTTACAACAGAAGGCGCAAGGACTTGACAAGTAAAATATTTAAGGATTAGCACGATGCAATGTTTATGGTCGCTTGATGCCTGGTTGCCTCAATCATGACACATCCGTCTCAGCACTAACGAGAGTTATTTTCTTCATCTGTGCTTGCTTCCTCCTTCTTAAGGTGGTCGTCTCCAAAACAAAAACTTGCAAATTTTTCCATGTCGGCAGTTTCCGTGGGCTCTTCCAGAGTCTTCGCGCCAATCCTTTCAGCGTTGGCATCCTCTTCTGCCTGGCGAATCTTCTTTGATGACACGTATTTCCAAGCATGGAGGCAGATTCCAAACACAAGCCAAAGCCAAAAGCAAGCAGTCATTAATTGAGTTGGGCCCGCGGAATATCCAAAAGGCTTGAATACTGCCATGGGTAGTCGCTTCTCAGACCAGCCAGTATATTCTTCAGATTCTTCTTCTTCCTCCTCAGATTGCTTTTCATCAGCTCCGGCATCTTGTCCATCAGCACCGGCATCTTCGGTGGAGACTTCGTCTGACTTGGCTGCATCTTCGTCACTATGTACTACTACGCCGAAATTGTAAATTTTTGGAGTCTCTCCAAGGATTTCTTCAAACTCATGGCTGATCGTAAACAAAAGCAAAGAGATTTGAGGATATTGATAAATACGTGTCAGAAGAAATAGAATTGTCTTCAAAAACTTACCATCCTCCAACAAACATCCCAGTAGAAAGGAAAAGAAGTAAAATAGCCATGAACGCTGCTAGCCAAAACTTGTTCTTACAACTCTTGTTGGCGATGTAGATCAATCCACCCAGCAGGGCACCAACAGCAATACCAGCAATTCCAGACAGGGGAATGGCCTTCGCTCCCTCGCCCGTCAACATGAAAGGAATAAGGAACACTCCGATTTCAGCAATTTCTCTCCAGATGTTCCAAGCAACGTTGAATCGAATCGATTTGAGGGAGAGTCCAATCGTCACACCGTCTGTGTCTTTCTCACTAGCGTACACACCCAGGAATTTCGGGATCTTGAGACTCAGTTGTAGAATGCATATGGCAGCCACAACCTTCGAGACGCCCTCGATGATGACTGCGGCAGTTTCGTCAAGTTCACGAGATAGGACCGCCAGAGGGATGGCAACACATGCAGTAACAATGATTGCTACAAGCGCCGCGAGTAGAGCAGATGTGGTAATAGCTTTAAAAGGACAAAAGTAAGTAGCAAAGCGACGGGTGAGAAAGGAATCACATGGAATGCAATCTGTCAAAGGACAGAGAGCGGGTCAATAAATAGCTTTACTTACCTCTGAGGCCAATCTTTTGTCTGTCCGGATCTTGCCAGTCGTCACTGTTTACATGAAAGAAATCGAATTCATGAATTAAGTATGTAACTGATGCGCAGCTAACTCGGGTGTTGTTTTGAGAACAGGAACTTACCTCCGCAAGAGAACAGTGCGATATTGTCCGATAATTACTGTCCCTTCGAGGATCTCGCGCGCAAAGATGGTCATTATGGCGCCATTGAATAAGTCACTCATGGTTGTAAAATATTGATTGACAGATTCTGATGTTTATCAACTGATGCAGATGATGTGTTTGTGTTGAAATATTTATGAGCAACATTATTTCATCGGCGGCTCGCTTCCACATCCGACTTTCGACTCCACACATCATATCCTCACGAAAAACGAGAGAGGTTGTTATTTTGTTTGGCTCATCATCGTCGTCAACATCCGACACGGGACACATCACAGCAAATCACGTGGGACATGCGCCGAGCGCGTGCCTCCCTTCAAGCAAGCTTCAAGAACGAGCGACGAAGCTAAATTTATTTGGCGGGAGAGAGAAACTCTTCTCCCTCCCATCCTCCATCCTCCCTCTGCTTCAAAAAATAATAGTAGCAGAGCACATCCTTTACATAAGTAGTACTTACTGCTACTTACTGGTACTTACTTCTTCTTAAGTGAAATGTTGGCCGTTGGTAAATTTGGATTGGCGCGCCATGTTTTTTGTACATGCCGACGATCGACAGCAGAGATAAAAAATATTGAGTTCAGATGAATGAAGAATAGTGAATAGAGTGAAACTGATTAATGAATAGATAGAGGTCAGGAAGGCGGAAAGTTGATCAAGAATAGCAGCAGTCACGCCGACTTGACTCTCTCTGTCGGGTATAAGCAGTCCTTCTTACTATATTATACCAACCGACCGGTGCCATGCATATTAAAGAAATAGTTGTTGATGGATTCAAGTCGTACGCTCATCGTACCGTCATTGCTGGGTAAGTTCTTGTTTTCTTTTCCGATGTTTGTCGTGGCGTTGGCATCATTGTTAATCGCCTCTAACTTCCCTGCTCTCCACCTTGCTTCAGATTTGATCCACACTTCAACGCTATCACGGGTCTCAATGGATCCGGAAAATCCAACATTCTCGACTCCATCTGCTTCGTTCTTGGCATTACCAACCTCTCGCAAGTCCGCGCGGGTAACTTGTCGGAGCTCGTCTACAAACAGGGCCAGGCGGGTGTGAACAAGGCCAGTGTTACCATTGTTTTCGACAACGAGGATGAAACGCTAAGTCCTGTTGGATATGAACAATACAAGGAAGTCAATGTGACGCGTCAGGTGCTCATCGGGGGGAAAAGCAAATATTTGATCAATGGGAGGAATTCGCCTGCCGGGCAGGTGACAAACCTGTTCCACTCAGTGCAGCTCAATGTGAACAATCCTCATTTCCTAATCATGCAAGGTATGTGTTAATCCTACATCCATACGTCATTGCCATATCTTGTGCTTCGTCCGTCAACGCATGCCGCATGCCTCTCATATTATTGCGCGTCTTTTACTCAGGTCGCATTACCAAAGTGCTCAACATGAAACCAGCGGAGATTCTTGGAATGGTCGAAGAGGCGGCAGGGACGCGCATGTACGAAAACAAGAAGAACACTGCCATTAAAACAATCGAGAAGAAGCAGATGAAGGTGGACGAAATCAACTCCATCCTATCCGAAGAAATTACACCCACGCTTGAACGCCTACGTGGAGAAAAACAGCAATACCTTAAATGGAGTAAGAACAATGCCGACATCGAGAGGATAGAGCGCTTCGTCGTGGCCAGTGAATATGTTGCAGCTCAAAACATCCTCAGTAAGAATTCAGAGGATCATGCAAAAATGGAGGAGGAGATGAAGATGCATGAGAACACGATGCGAATGGCGAGAGAGGAAGTAAAGGCGAAAGAAGAGGAAATTGAAAAGCTCTCTAGTGAAATGAATAGCGAGCTTGAGACAGCCCACAATGCCGCCAAGGCAGATGAGGAGAGTAAGTCGAAGGATCTCGTAAAGGCAACATCAGCTTGGAAGAACAAAAAGCTGGCCGTTTCAAGTGCGATTAAGGACGTCGAAGAGGCACAGCGAGCAGTAACAGAGTCAAGCAATGCCATTTCCAAGATGGAGAAGAATATTTCGATGAAGATCTCTGCAATTCAAAAAGCAAGGGATGATGCAGTGCAGGCAGAGATGAACTTGGCTCGTCTGCAAACGGAGTATCAAAATATGTGCGCTGGTATCAGTTCTGAGGAGGGCGATGAAGGTCGCACACTTCCCGATCAGATCAGCAACGCTCATAGTGAGGCCAACAATGCTGACGCGAAAGCGAAGCAAGCCCAGATGAAGATTGATCACCTCGCTAAATCCTTGAAGGTAAGGATTTCTAATGAATTATTTATTCATTCATGTCTCTAACCTTCTCTAACGGTCATCTTAAATTTTCTTCATTTGTTGTCGTGAATTAGACTGTCGAGAAGGACATGAAAAAAGAGCAATCATCAGCAACGACATTGTCGCAGAAGCGAGAGATCACTGCAAAAAAAGTCGACGTTCTTCGCAGCAAGCTTTCACAGACTGGATTTTCAGAGTCCGAGTTCAATGCACTTGATAATGAAAAGATTGAGCTCGAGAACTCCGTGTCAAATCTCAAAGAAAAGGTCGGCATCATTTCAGCCCAACTCGAGGGTAGACTCGCATTTAATTACAGTGATCCGGTTCGAGGATTCGACAGGTCAAAAGTCAAGGGATTGGTCGCTCGTCTCATTGATGTAAAGATCCCCAAATACTCAACCGCTCTTGAGGTTGTGGCCGGTGGAAAGCTGTATCAGGTCGTGGTCGATGAAGCTATTACCGGTAAAGCTCTGCTAAACAATGGCAAGCTCCAGAGGCGCGTGACTATCATCCCACTCGACAAAATCGTCCCCAGGCGAGTATCATCCAGTGTTGTTGACCGCGCCTCATCCATGGCGAAGGATCTCAACACGACATCCCAACCTGCGATTGAACTCGTTGGCTATGATGAAGAAGTGCGAAATGCCATTGAACATGTGTTCGGCTCAACACTTGTTGTTGATGAGATGAAGGCTGCGAACGCAATCTGTGATGCCACGAAGACTAGGACAGTTACGATCGATGGAGATGTTTACGAACCGTCCGGCCTGATTTCGGGTGGATCGAAGGATAACCTTGGTTCGATTTTATCAAAAATATCGCAGCTGGCGGCCGCATCCAAAGAGCTCAAGGAGAAGTCGAAACGAATGGACATTGTTGAAAAGAAGCTGGAAAGTATGTCAACTCAAGTGAAACAATTTGAAAAGCTAGGTGCAGAGCTAGAAATCGCCACTTCGGAACTGGAGGCGGTAGAAAAGCACATCTCCCAAACTTCGTACGGAATGCTCAAGGATAAATTTGATGCCATGACGAAAGAAATCGACGATGCCTCGAGCGAGGTGGAGCGGATGGAGAAGACTAAAATCGAGAAGTGGGCACTTTACAACGAGCTGAAGGAGCAGGAGGCGCAGCTTACTCAAGATAGAGAAAACAGATTAAAAGATATCGAAATAATGGTCAAGGAAGCGAAGGAATTGGTTGCATTGAAGGAGAATGCAGCCCGAGAGGTACGCACACATAGAGTTATCGCTTTATCCCTTGATCCACTCTCTCATCAATACATAATCTTGCTTCCACTCCTTAGGCTGAGGTCAAGTCTCAAGAGCTTGACCTTGAAGTTAAAAGCTCGCAGGAAGATATGGAATCTGCAAAAGAAGCCGTGAGTATTGCTGAGAAGGCATTGGACGCTGCGAAAGAAGAAGAGTCGAACTTCGAAATGAAGGTAGGGCAATTTAAGGCTGCATGGGAGGAGGCGAAGACTGATTTAGACGATCTGGAGTCGAAGCTGAAGACTTGCTCCCACGAAATAAGCGTACTTTCAAAGCAAAGGGCGAAGCTTATTGCGAAGGCAGAAGCTGCTGAAATTGAAGGTAAGAAATTGTCGGTCAAGATTACCAAGTTTCACTCAGAGCAAGCCAAGGCAGAAAAATTCTTGAAACACATGATGAGCAAGCATGCATGGATCGACACCGAGAAAGAAGCATTTGGTGTCGCGGGTGGAGATTACGATTTCCAAGAGACTAATCCGGCAGAGATGAGCAAGCATTTGAAAGATTTGCAGGCAGAGCAGACATCACTGGTAATTATATCCTATGCAAATGATTGTCATTTTCTTCATTTTCAATGCTCATGATTCAAAACGTATTATTCTTGCCTCCCTTCCACCTCACAGGCCAAGAAGATAAATAAAAAAGTTATGGGCATGATTGAGAAGGCAGAGGGGGAGTACACCGAGCTTCTTCGGAAGCGCAAGGTTGTCGAAAATGACAAGAAAAAAATCGAGACCGTCATTGAAAATTTAGATGCCAAGAAGAAAATCGAGTTGGAGCGTGTCTGGAAGAAGGTTAACAAAGACTTTGGGTCAATTTTCTCCACCCTGTTGCCAGGGACAAGTGCCAAGTTGGAGCCTCCCGAGGGTATGCAGGCATGGGAAGGTTTGGAAGTTAAGATCGCTTTTGGTGATGTATGGAAAGAAAGTCTGAGTGAGCTTAGTGGTGGGCAGCGATCATTGATTGCGTTATCATTGATTCTTGCCTTGCTGTTATACAAGCCTGCACCAATGTACATTTTGGATGAAGTAGATGCCGCGCTTGATTTGAGTCACACTCAAAACATCGGAAATATGTTGAGAACGCACTTCTCTCAAAGTCAATTTATCGTCGTTTCGCTGAAGGTAAGAATACGGGATTGCATTGCATTCCGTTCGCACGTTCATCCTACCAACACATTTTCATGCCGTTTTTTCTGCAGGAGGGTATGTTCAACAACGCCAATGTTATATTCCGAACTAAGTTCGTGGATGGTGTATCAACTGTGTCGCGAACGCTCGGATCTGGTGCGAATTCCAGGCCTCGTTCTGCTGGAAGCAACAACTCTGATCTATCAAAAAGACGACGCGGCAAGAATGATTCCGGGAAAGAAAATGCCATCGAACTCTGAGCTTTAACTGTCATCGTCTTAGCAGCTTGATGATGGTGATGCAAGATACATATTTAAATTTGAATGCATACTAAATTCCATGGAGAATGTCATCAGTCAATCAGTCATCTGTATTATTCGTGTTCCTTCAGCTTATCCAGCACAAAAGCACCGAGTTCGTCAATTCCACATTTCGTCACAAACAACAACGACTCTTCTCCTCCGCCGCTGGCATTGGCATCGGGCACGCATTTTCCTCTTAAGTCAAAACATTCACTCAATATTCGCCGTAATGTTTCTCTCCGTCGTCCAAGTCTACCAGGTTTCAGTATCATTTCAACATGCTTCGGCGACGGCCTCACATTGTGATCTAATGCCATGTCGAGGTGTAGAATGGCTTGCATCGGCGAAGTAACTTCGTCTGATTCATCAAGAATATTTGTATTAGTGAAAAACCTGTTTTGTCGCACACTATGCTCGCTGCACCCCCGTGATAAATTGGATATCTTCCTTTCTGTAGTGGAAGGAACCGGTTGGATTTTTGACAATCTCGTTTGAAACGCCCTTTTTGATTTGTCCGAACGTCGTCTCATTAATTGCCTCATCGCATCGATCGATGGCGAAAATGAAAGCACATCATCATTCTTGTTGGATGCACCCAGAACCGACTTTGTACCATTGACTGTTGCATTTACGGCATTCCACTTCACTTGCTCTCTCCATTCCCTAAATTTTTCTCGTTCCACTTGTCTCTTGTCCTTATTACCGCGCCTCGATTCCGACTTTCTGTAATTTGCATTCAAATGAGTCCGTATCGCTTGGGAAACCTCTATCTCTGACATTGAGTCGAAAGTAGACGATTCGAGGATATCATTGGGTATGTGACGAAGCAATTTCTCTTCGTGTTCGCGCTGCTTTTGCAATGGCGTGGCCACCTTACCCCTCCATCTCCGATGGTACCATTTCTCTTTCCAAGTTTGGTTGTTGAACAATTTGAGTTTCGCTATCGATCGTCGCTCATATTCCTCGGACGGGAATAGTGGATTCGCCGAAAACGGATTCTTGGACGTGCTAGCCCGTTCCTCCGCTACCGGTTGCTTAATTTCGTAGTAGCTCTTACCGCTGTAGGTCGTATCCCCCGTCGACTGGAGGAAACGCACCCCGTTGCGTTTGTATCCGTAATATTCCCCATAGGTTTCGTTGTAATTGAGATCGTATGGATCGGGATCTTCTCTAAGATAGAGTAAATCGTTCGGATCGGGCCAGAAGTACCCCTCGTTGTTCAGCGGAGAGGATGCCGCTTCGTTCCTGCGCTTCTTCTCATTCCAATCGAGTTTGTGCTTCCGAACGAGCCAAGATCGACAAGCGAGGAGGACTTGTGCTTCGCTTATTTTGGAAATATCTAGGTCCGATACCACCACCGATAGCGCTTCGGATGATATTATAATGGTGTTACAGATGTAAACGTAAAAAGCCCAGCAGGAGACCATCTCAAAACATTTCTAATAGAATGACCGCCAAACATACAAGAATATATATTTGAACAACAGTTAAGCCAACAAATCACTCCTCTCCTGATTTCATCAAACTGTTCGCGTGACAGGCAGAACTCGTGAAGCACGAGTCTCCACTTTGACTCGACACAGCGCACTCCCTCTTGCTCGCTCGCTCCTCGCCCCTTCTTCCCTTACAAATTATTTTATTGTCACCATGGATGGCATTGTTGACTTCGCGAGTGCCGCTGCTGGCATTGCAGCTGACCCTGCAGCTACTCCACCTCCTCTTTTTCCTTCCGACGAGAAGCTCGTCAGGGATGAGCGGTACCGAGATCTCCATCCGAATATTCTACGTGTTGTTTCAATGGTGGGAGCGCATCTCCACAGGGATGCGCAGAAGTGGGGGCAATGCATTGCGATCCTCTGGGGAGATGCGCCAAATACTCTCCGTGGCAGGTACTCTCTCTGGGAACCCAAGTACAGGAGCAAGAGATTCAGGCTCAGATTCATTGCCGTCCTGAATCATGTATCTTCTTTCAACTCCGCAGAGCCCGACGAAATTGAAGTTCTCGCGAAGAAGATGAAGGCCGACATGGACGCGCAGGCAGCCGCAGCCAAGGCTCGTGCGGCAGAGNGCGCATCTGTGCAGGAGCGCGAACGAAATCAGGCCAATGCGAATTTGCTTCCGGCAAATCCAAGGTCGCTCAATCTTCTCGCCGCTCCTCGCAACATCTCCGTCGATGAGCAGGATGAAAATGCTGGAACAGTTGATGTCGACGACGATGAAGTCATCAGCTTTGGTGGAGGTGGAGGAGCAAATGATGATGATGATGATGTTGTATTCGTGGATAACAGGGAGGAAGAGGGAGGAGGTTGGCTCAATCCTCCCGTAGGCGTCGAGAATGCGGTAATTATTCCGCCACCAAATCTACAACAAATTCTCGAGAATGGCGGTGTCGGAAATGGTGCAGGAAATGGTGGTGGAGCAGGTAAGTTGGACATATTCCCCTGTCCTCTTTTTTATTGCGCTTGCATGCCTTAACATGTCTAATATTGTACCTATTTCTCCACCAATCTTTCGCCGCCCGTCGAAGCCGGCCCAATTCCCCTTCAAGATTTATTTGGTGTTGCTGCTGATGATGGCGGTGGCGGTCGAGGTCGCGGCAGACGAGGACGAGGTCGTGGCGGACGAGGACGAGGTCACGACGTTGGTGGTGATGGGCGAGGACGAGGTCGCGGTGACGGACCAATCAACAATCGAGGTGATGCTGCTGCAGCTGCGGGTAACCAGCCGGATGTCTACATCCAAGGCCAGGTTGCGGAGGTGATGCAGCGTCGAAACATCGACACTTCCAATCTGCGTGATTTGCTCTACAGCAACCTCACCGCTAGAGCACAGGCCGCCTTCCAGTATATTCCTGTGCCTCCTCCTCCGCCTGCTCTTCCAGCTCCAGCACCTGCTCTCCAACCTCCAGCTCCAGCTCCGACAGCAGTTGCGGCTGCGTCGATTCCAAGCAGGATCATGGAGCTAGTGGCTCTGAAGGCTACCATCGAGAAGGATCCTGACCTGGCTCATCACGCCGCCGGTCTTACCGAACAAATAAATGCACTCATTCACAGCATGGCGAACCCAACCAACTGAGAGAGGTATTGGTATATTATTTTTTGACGATCGTTCAATCGGGCATCATGAGTTGATTGCTTTAGCCGAGACAGAGAGAGGAAGAGGTTATTGTTGCTGTCGCGAGTGAACTGATTGTATCAGTTCACTACGACCGTGTTATCACACAATACACTATATCATTCGTAGATCATTTAATACCATTACTAGATCAATTATAATCATTCAATTACTATTTAGTATCTCTATGACGACGACGACTACTACATTGATATTTACTCTCCTCTCAGCACTATCTCCACGATGAGCGATGATGACGACGACGACGTTGTCGACGACGAGTCCACGACGACGTCGACAACGATGCCACTATTTTCTCTCTCTGCGACAATAATCTCTCCTTTCTCTCTCTATCCTAAACCAGCAAATACTCATCAATCTTTGGCGGCGGGACCAAGAATTTGTTGCTAGTGCTGTTGCCATTGAAACACACATGGCAATTTTGCAAAATCAGGCAGACTCGAAGCTGTTCCAATGCGTACGGATTTTTTTTCCCCAGCTTCACTTCATCCTTGCAGTGGCATATTTTGAAGAGGTTGCTAAGTTGGCCGAATGAATGTTCGATCGACATTCGAGCCGACTTCAAATGGTAGTTGCACCTCTTCTCGGCAGGGGTAAGTTCAGCTCCGCCAAGCGGACGAAAGTACGACTGCACGCAACGCAATCCAAAGTTAAAGGCGCTGTCACCCAAAACACTATATTGCACGCTCCTCATGCCATTCGCCGTTGCGACAGAAAACATTCCTTCCTGAATCGCCGCCAGATAATTGTCAATGTTGCTCATTTGCAACACGCCGACGTCATTGTGACGGGC
>JALLBB010000796.1:0-12075 GCA_036939735.1 Discostella stelligera
AAAGAGACGACTCGCATTCTGAGAGTGGTCATCATTTTCGGTGCACTGCGCACTATGGTAATGGCTGCCATGGCGACTGGCGATGAAGACTCTAGCAACGCAGCGGCTTTGTTGTTGTTGTTAAATGATGGATGGTCGATGAAGACAGCCAGGCCGACAGAGAGAAGTGCTCTCGATATTGATCAAGTGGGGGCCGCAGAAAAGGTGCGACTATATTAAATTAGTGTAGAAGAGGCCAAGTTTGATAGATAGGTGTGATTTTGTAACCATTACTACCTTACCCCATAACAAGCTGTAAGCTGTTGGTCAAGATAAATTGGTGGTGCCGGCGGCGGCGGCCATGATGATGTCGTCGTTGGATTTTTGACCGTGGTGGGCGGACGGGCGGGTGGATTGTCTTTACGAAATTGAATTTTGCCTGTCCGTCGTCGATTCTCATTCTCGAGGTGTGTATCCTTTCACATTGACATCAATCATGCCTTGATTACCGTCGATCATCAACATGACTGATTGATTTGAATAGAGATGAATGGATGGAGATGAAAGTAGCCTCTCTACACCACGCAACAATAAACCAGCATACACGATTGGAAGAATGAACAGACATTCACGTCAAAAATCTTGTCCATGTCAGCACCTTCACCTAGTTACTAGTCCATGCGTTCATTGGTGATTGTGGCCGGCATAACATTGCAACGACACAATAATTCATTCATCGAATATTCCATAAATACCGACGCCACCAGTAAGCATCACCATTGCTCCCATCATGATCTTTCCTCGAGCTGCTCGTGATCGCGCTCTGGGGATGGAGCGGAGGAAGCAGAGGCTCAAGAATCGTACGACAACTCAGAGCCTTCCCCTTTTCTCCCTTCCACCACCCCAATTTGGTAGCCCTGTCCCAACAACGAGAAATCTAATTCGCTCACCCCCTCCTCCAACTCCACTACATCTACGTCTGCCCGAACTTCCCAACCCTCCAAAGTTTCATGGCATCCCAAGCGATTTATCCCCGGATGCCGCTGCCAAATGCAAAACTGGAGTCATCCACCTTTCGTCCAACACAAGCATGGATCATCACTTCCACTTTTGGGTCACTAACAAGATATTAATCCCCCGGTTCATTGAATCCATCTGTGGAAAAAAGAAGGATAACCTGTTCCTAATCGGCCATGCCAAAAATAATGGCAAGGGGTTTGACATCATCTCCTTCACCCCTTACGCCAGTGAAGAACACTACATCCAACACCATTCGCATTATGCGCCTCTCCAATCTCGACATTTGCACCCCACGAAAGACGAGCTGGTGCAGGATGAAATGTTGGATGCTGCGTTGCCTAGCGATGATGATGAATCCCTCTTGAATGATGCGGAGCCACCCGTTTCCAATTTGACTTTCGCGAACGCATCATCATCGGATGATACTAAAGACACCCCCGCTGAAGGGGAAACCCAAGAGCCAAGTGAACGAGGGAAGGTGCAGGGAGATGATGCCTCAGCAGCTGGCGATCGCGATCTCGAGGCAGAGGTAGAGACTGTGGCGGAGGATGTCTTCTTTGAAGGGCCTCATGTTGCAGATAATGAGGAGGAGGAGGAGGACGATGTCGCCAGCGCTGTTGCGGATGCGGCGGATCCTGCTTCTGATGTTGGAGAGGTGGTTGGAGTGGTGGATGCTCCCTTGGTGGTGGCTCCTCCTAAAGATGGAGCCGGGATCGTTGCGCCGATTGCCTATGATAATGATGATGTGTCGGAGGGGGGAGTGGAGTTAGTTGATGCTCTGCAGCAATTGGAAGTTGCGAACGCTGATGAGCGACAAGTGGTGAAAGATAGGAGTAATTGGAAGTCAAACTTGGAGCTCCTTCGTACATTCAAGGCAAAGAATGGACACTGTAATGTGCCGCGTGAGACTAAGCTAGGGAAATGGGTGAACAATGTAAGTGCAAGTACATTTGCGTGATTTGTTTCAATGTACACCGTATTGCATCTGATTCTCTTTATCTTTTCGTGTTTGCCGTTTGCTGTCACAGCAACGCTCGGAGAAGACAAAGCATAACCGAGGAGAAAAGTCGCTTTTGACTGCAGAGAGGATTCAGATGCTTGAATCCATCGGGTTCAATTGGGCAAAGCTCATTGGGCAAGAATTGTGGGATCAGCGTTATACTGAGCTTGTTGCGTTCAAGAAAAGGGTACGATGTGGAATATCTGCTGGATCTTTTCTTTCCTTTGATATCCTCATTCATTTTATTTGCAAATGGTTTTGTCTCACAGAATAGGCACTGCAACGTTCCAACTAAGTCGGAGCTAGGGAGATGGGTCTCGACACAGCGATCAGAGCACAAGAAGGGTGTCATCAGTGAAACAAACGAGGAGAAGTTGAACAGGATCGGATTTGTATGGCGATGTGGGTGAATGATCTGTGTTGACGAAGCTGTGTTATTACTGAATGCCTCTTCGATATTTGTGTATGATATGAAAATATCTGCGTGATTTCAATAGAGTCGCTGCACGGTAAACTGCACGTCGTTGTCTACTGCAAGAGGGGATTAGTATTGCGACTTCAACTAATGTTTTAGTTATACTGGTTTGATTTATTGCAAAAATTTGTCATGTTAACTATTCATTACTCCTTGTTAATCTGTTTCATTGTTGAATTTCATGTTTTGTGGTTAACTTGAGGATTGAAGTCATTTTGATGGTGTGGTGGATCCTACCATCAGTGAAACGACTTTGTTGTTTGTTGCTAGATGTACCTGCTTTGTTGGGTTGCAGCGTGTTTTGTTGCTAGCGCCCAGATTCGTCATCACACTCAAACTACTGGATGGATGCGAATAAGAGGGTGGAGATGACACCCCAGCAATCACTGCTCGGTGTCGCAATGAGGCAAGATGATGGCGCTGGCTGGCTGGTGATGAAGGCGACGAAAAAGGCAGCCATGTCGATTTGTAAAAAGAGACGACTCGCATTCTGAGAGTGGTCATCATTTTCGGTGCACTGCGCACTATGGTAATGGCTGCCATGGCGACTGGCGATGAAGACTCTAGCAACGCAGCGGCTTTGTTGTTGTTGTTAAATGATGGATGGTCGATGAAGACAGCCAGGCCGACAGAGAGAAGTGCTCTCGATATTGATCAAGTGGGGGGGATCGCCGACAGAGAAACGGCCGCAGAAAAGGTGCGACTTTATTAGTGTAGAAGAGGCCAAGTTTGATAGATGGTTGTGAATGATGATGGCGTCGTGGTGGCAGGGGTGGGCTGTGGATTGTGTGTGCGAAACTCAGATTGCCTGTCCGTCGTCGATTCTCATTCGCGAGGTTCACTTTTCCAACAAACTCAACAGAAGACCGGAAACCTGCCATGACTGCCATCACGGCAACATTCGCCGCCTCCGGGCACATCGCAACCAACTACTGCCATGTGCATAAGTTCATTACTATTCTCATAATTTCTCCGTCGAATAATAAATGTTCTTATTCTCTCGCTGGACTTCGTCGCCATCACCATCGCCATCATCCGGCGGTGGTGCCACCACCAATAACAACAACAACAGCAGTGCTCCTACTACTCCGGAACAGCTCGGTCATTGCTTGGCGGCAGTGAAAGGAGGTAGTAAATGTGAACGGTCTTCCAGGTATGTGTCGCATCACTCATGCATCTATTGTTTTGTTTCTAATTTCAATTCTAAACCATAATCATTGCAAATAAATCCAATGAACAGCATTCCTCCTTCGCCCTCGGCTGCCACAGCAGCACTGGTGCCTGGCCAGCCGCCTCCTCGGAAACCGCTCTCGGATGCTACAAGTCAAAGTCTCAATGCCAATGTGCCCTCCGATCACGTCGCATCCCTTTACTCCGCCTTATTGAATGATGTAAATAAGGGGACGATTCGCGACACGCCCCCCAAGTTGATTCGTGCATCCGAATATTACAATAATAGTAATAGTCAAATTTGGGATCACAACCGCAACATCAAGAACAACAACAATGAGGAAGTGCAGCGCCATACAAATAATGGAACCAAAACAACGAACGCGAACAGCCTTCCATCATCCGTGGCCCAGGCGTCTTCCAGGGACAGACGTCAAATTCATCATCAGTCTACGTCTTCAAATGAGGGGGGTGCTGACAGCAATGGTGTGATGCCTTCCTCTCGTATCCCTTCTGCGAAGTGCAACAGCAATTCTCGAAAGAATACTACTGCCAGTGATGTCACCACCAATTTGTCTGCGGCAACTGTTCCTACCTCCATCTTGCGCAACACTACCACTGCTAACAAGAAGAAGGTTGATACATTGCAACAGCAAGAAGAAAGGTGGAAACGATTCAATAAAAGGGTGTCGGAACTCAGTAGTCAAAATAGGCATGCAAGGTCAGGGGCGACGACTCGATCGGATAGTCAAGCTCGTGACGATCGCCGGAGTTTGGTGAGTACCGTATCGTGTTTGTTCTCTATTTCATGTGTCACCTTCACATTTTACATCTCATTTGAAATCGTTGCTCTCCTTCCTCTTTACAATATTCTCATTGTCATCAACAGACCAACAGTGGCAGCAACCGCACTCCTTCTACGTCTACGAAACAACTTGGTCATTGTTCCTATAAAAAAGGTGGCAGCAACAGCAACAGCAGTACCATGCCACAACTTGGCCACGTGCAAACCAATGTCGCCGTGCCCGTCAATGATGGTCCTCTGACGCTACGAGAGCTACAGCTACGGCGGTCTCAACTAACGCGCAATGCTGGCATCGCCTCAACCGCAGAGTCATCCGCGGGCGGCCAGCAGTTTCAGCGTGATCAGAATCCTCGTCAACCACTAAGGGACGCTACCAATGTTGATGTTGGTATCAACGCACCCCTTGGTACCGAGCCAAACCCATCCATTTCCCATGATTTGGTGAATCATGGAAATCTCGGGAGAAAGGGCAGTGATTCCATAAGCATTGACGGAATCATCAACAACAGCAACAGCATCGACATTGAGCGGTCAAACAAATCAACTACGCGGAAGAACAATCCCCACACGAAGATGATCTTGAATGCACCAATGTCGAATTCCGCTACTGTCAATTCACTCATGCCATCACACCAAAATTTGCGTACCTTTCAAAATTCAATGGATGCTTCAGAAGTCAGGAGTCATGTGGCGAGGCCAGAGACGACTACTGAGAGTCAAGCTCGTGATGATCGTGTGTGTTCAGTAAGTGCAAGAGTGTTTGTCTATTTCAATTTTCTTCTATCGGCTCACATCTCAACCATGTTGCTCCGATTATTTTTCTACAGTCTTCTACTCTCCAGCAGCCACGCCGGGATTCCACCTTCAACGTCAACAGCAATGTTCCCTCCAACCCTGGGCATTGCATTGCATCATCATCATTGCAAAGGCAACATCATCAGCAGAGCAACAGTAGCAGCAACAACGAGCCTACCAATGTCGCCGCGACCAGGAATATCAACATTCCTCTTCCACGTAATCGACTCATCTTCTCCCCAGGTTGCTTCGCTACAGGGGAAGTTACTGCTGATGTGCCTACCAGCACCACTCCTTCTCCATGCAAAAGCCAACTCATGCTACCCGCTGATCTCACTATCGACAGTCCCGACACTGCTACTACTACTACCACTGCCACGAATGGCACTTTCAATACTGTTTGGAAAACCGGTGGTAGCACCAACAGCAACAGCAATGTCGTCTGCAACAGCATCGGCAACAGCACTACTACTCCTACTACCCAACAACTTTATCGTCGCTCGGTGGTGGGACCAACAACATCGCTTGCGCTCACCACTACCAACAGCAGTAGTACCCAAGCCACAAAATCAGTAGTGGCCGACATCGACACAAAACAACATCGACAAAACAACAATATCAGTGGCGACAGTTACAACGTGTCTACCAACGTTGCCGTGTTGCATCAGTATCCTTTCAATACTGCCAGCGCTACTGGCCGCTACCAACAGCAGCACCAACCGGCCTCTTCATCGATCGACGGTGCCATCAACAACAACAGCAGCAGCAGTACTTCTGCTCCTACGCTGTCAAGGCCTGAGAGAGAAGCTCATGAAACCCGTGGGACATTGGTTAGTGCAATCATGTTCTCTATTTTATTGTACCTCCCATTTACTGCTTGCTAAATAATTATTCCATTTACACACTCTTGCTGTTGCAGGAAAGCATGGAGAAGAAAGGACATGCCAGTCTCTTGCCANGAAGCTCATGAAACCCGTGGGACATTGGTTAGTGCAATCATGTTCTCTATTTTATCTTACCTCCCAGTCACTTCTTGCTAAATAATTATTCCATTTACACACTCTTGCTGTTGCAGGAACGCATGGAGAAGAAAGGACATGCCAGTCTCTCGCTACTCATTGCTGCTGCCTCCAACGATGTAACCTTTGCACCTTCGATCCCTTTGTCCGCCTCCATGTTGGATCCGAATGTTGGTAATTTTCACCTTGGTGTTTCATCACCGACGGAAAAGAGGGCGGCGCGTGGGAGCGGTCATCATCATCGTAAGCAGAAGCGGGGAGAGAAGAAGCGTTTACGTGGTCCCATCTTCCCCGGCTCTTCTGCATTGATGCAGTTTCCTAGGGATGGCATGACACCGTTATCTGTTTGTGATGATGCAGTTTCTGCTAGAGGCATGGCAAAATGGGAAGGAATCGGAAATGTCGCCGCCATTGTCCATGCCAATGATGTTCCTTCCTTTCATACCGCCACCAACATCGAACATACTACTATTCCAATGAAAAATGGGTCCAATTTGTCCGCCAATTTTAATATGCCATCCTACCGACCGCCCCCACACCCAAATTTGCGTACCTTCAATAACCCGAAGGATGCATTGAAAGCTAGGAAACAAGTGTTGACGGAATCGAAGGCACGGGCTGAAGGGGAGGTTCGTGAAAACCATGGGAGTTTGGTAAGTGCAATTATGTTCTCTATTTTATTTTACCTCTCAGCTGCTGCTTGTATCTCATACTGGGCTAAATAATTGGCACTCTCTCTCTCTCCTATTGACAATATTTTCTCATCGTTGCAGGAATGCATGGAAAATAATACGATTGGTAAAGAAGGAGATGTCCTCTCGTTACCGGTTACTGTAGCACCAAACGATTCAACTATCGCACCCTCTTTGCCTTCAGTGCTGGCCCCTTCTTCGTTGATCCTCCCCATCAATCCTACGCTCAACAGTATCATTGCCTCTGTCCGCAATCAGCGCATCATTGCTCCCTCCAAGCAATGTGGCAAGATTGAGATCGTCAACGGGATATTTGTGAGTGCTTCCAAGGGGGCCGTCGCACGACGCGAACGCCTCTATCGGGGATCCAAGATGCCATTATCTTTCCTCATCGTTCGCGAGAACTTCGATGAACTCCTGGATGATCCACCCCCTCCAAAGCTCACTGCCCAACGCAAATGCCGCCAGCAGCTCGTCCAGGAGCACCGCCGTCGTGTTACTTCCATAGCATGGCAGTTGACTGCTGCTCCGGCCCAAGAGGAGAGAGGAGAGGTGGAGGAAGATGCATCAGCAATCTTCAATCGCACTGCGGAAGTAGAGGAAGCGGCTGCAGTGGAGGAAAATTCGCGAATTATTGCCAACTTTGAACCCAACCGTAAAGCAGATGAGGTAGAGGTGGACAAAACTGAGAGAGAAGAGGATGCACAAAAGGTTGGAAGTGAGTCAAATCCTACCGCGCGTGAGGAGTTGAAGGATGAGGAGGAGGAGACTGATACTATTCCTTCTTCCATTACTTCCATGGCCATGATCATGACGCCCATTGTGCCTACCCTTCTAACTCCCCCTCGACCTCATCCTCAAATTGTGGGTACATCAAATGACAACGCTTTTGCAGCTAATGTTGGTGGCACCAACAATGCGGTAAGTGCAATTACGTTCACCTCCTATCCGCTGCCTGTTACTGAATCTCACTCTCCATGTCATTTCCTCTCAACAAGATTTCAACCTTTGCACCCACCTTGCCCTTGGTGATGGTCCCTCCCACTACGTCTACCCCTTTTACTCCACCTCCACTTTGTCCTCCAAATTTGGGTACAACGGAAGACGACCTCTGCTACAGTCCTGATGAGGAGAATTCTCTTTTGGGAGAGCCTTTTGTCGTTGATTCCTTTGATAGGGCTGAGGTCGAGGAGACAATAGAAGCCGCACCAATTGTCAAAGATGATGTGAAGGAGGGAGGAGAGCTGGTTGATGATCTCCAGCAATTGGAAGTAGACAACTACATCAATGAGCATGGCGATGTTCAGGTCGCTTTAGCAAATTCGCAATCTGCTTCCAGTGTTGGAGAGGCAGAGGCTCCTGTTGAGGCTTCTGTACATGGCAAGGTGGTTGATGAAGTGGAGCAGGAAAAAATTGACGAAAAATACAATGACAGCGATGAAGACAACAGTGCTGTGGGTGGTGCAACTGGTGGAGAGGAGGATGAGATGGAAGATGTTGATTCTGCAATTAAAGTCACAGANTGCTGTGGGTGGTGCAACTGGTGGAGAGGAGGATGAGATGGAAGATGTTGATTCTGCAATTAAAGTCACAGATGCGGCAGATGCTCCCAATATTGAAGTGCTAAAGGCTCCTCCTTTTGAAACTTTTGTCAATGGCCAGGAGGATGACAGTGAAGTTGAGAAAGAGGAGTTATTGAATGCCGAGGAGATACAAGAAGTAGTGAAGGAAGATATCGTCAACGGTGGAGAGGAGAAGTCATTAGATGATGTTGATACTGCTGTTGCAAGAACAGAGGCTGTGATTGCTCCCATTGCTGGAGAGGCAGAGGCTCCTCCTGCTCATGTCGATGACCACGACGTCAAGGACAACACAAATTATAATAATAGCCATGGGCACAACGTGGCCGTGGGTTGCACCAGCAGTGAGAGTGGCGCCATTGCCTTACGCTGCGACAAGAAGGGGCGAAAGTATTGCATAGGTATAGGTGCGGGCAAGAGCGGGACTAACACTTGCTCAAATTATTCCCAACAAAATAATGGGTTGTGCAAGGCTTGTGACAAGATCAGTCTCATAAGTGGGGTTAGCACCCCGCCGTTTAGTATTCAAGAACCTCTTCAATTGGTCCTCCGTAACGAAGTCGAATATTCCAGCTATCGTGCTCCTCTTTGCATGGTGAAGAGCTGCGAAAAGTTAGCTAGGTCTAATTGTAAGGTAGTCGGAATCAGAGGTGGATTTTGCACTGCTCATCACAAGGGTTGGCAGGGAAACATGCATTAGCTGATTGAAACTGCATGTTGTTGCTTTGTGTGAAATGATTTATGACATAAACAATTAATCTTTCCAATTGTCCTTGCTTTGATTGCTCAATGATGATTGGTCTTTTCAATGGTACTCTTGGATGATGTAGCTATTCAATTAGTGCATCCTTCTGAGGGCATTGCCAGTAGTTTTGCTGTCCAAGCTGCCTAAACTGCTGCCAGCCAGTATTCATGATGCTTGCCGGTCCTGTTGCTTATCCCCCCAAGGCTGATTTCCATAAGGTACTTCCAACCATTCTTTGATCTGCTGAAGTGTCAATTCCTGATGTGTATTTGCCAGTTTCTCCACCCATTTGTCATGTACCTTATATTTCTGCACAACCACTGTCCATGAGTGCACTCCAGCAGCTTAACAATTAACTTCCTTGCCCACATATTGGAGTCCCCTCAAATGTGGAACTGTCGGAGGTATCTACGCTGAATTGTAACCATTTCTTTTTGAAACAATCTTGTCTTGGCTGCAGCCCAGGTTGGTAGAGTTAGGTCCATGCGTGCAGCAGATGTCACTCGTAGCCAGCCCTCTACATGATCTTGCATACTGTATAATGCATTGATGTAGGCAGGGTTCTGTATATACCAACTTGAGCCATGGATTCAGTGATTTAATTGAATTCATAAGGCTTGCAATTCTTCCTTTCTCTGGGCACATCAGGATATGGAGACAAGTTTCATCTGAGGAGTGACAGCTGGGGCAAAGTGGAGATGCCTGAGGAGTGAATTTTGCTCTGAAGTAGTTTGTATTTCCCAAATCCATAACATGTTTGGATGCCCATAGTTGGAAGAGTCTAGGTGTCATGTGTAGTGTGTGCCAGACATTATACCAGTCAACTTTATCAAATGATGCCATGTCCAATACCCTATGAGCTGGCAAGATCTCTTGTTACAGTTGGCAGTGATCCCAATACCGTAGTACCAGTCCCAGCTCCCCTGTGGTTTTATCTGTACCTGCAAACATTGCAATCAATTCCATTGGGAACACCTTCTGGACAGGGATGCCGGTTCGTGCCCATGCTAGTAGTGTCTCTTTGGCTTTGGAGTCCATGAGGCAGGTGCACTGGTCTGGTTAGAAGATGAAAGGGTGTTGTGTCATCTGTAAAATGGCAATGCCTTGCAGTGCACTGTAATGTTTTTGAGTACATTGGAGTGTTTGCATCAAGTCGGAATGCATGGGGCTGTTATGTTCTCCACCATGTCAATTGCCCCAAGGCAATCTGAATATACTTGTGCCTTACCAATGAGATCAGGATGCAACTAATGAACCCCTTCCAAGATAAGGTGCATTGCCATCAGCCCCATTACTTCCCCTTGTAGGCACAAGCACTGGATGATCATTCCACGAATCTTCCTGAGATGGTGTCTCTGCCTTGTGAGCATTCCAGGATGAAAGCTGCCAAGCATGTTGTGTCAGGGATTACCTCTGGCATAAAGGAGCCATTGATGATGGCCGTGCATGTTGAGTCCTGAATTGCAAAAGTATATCCAATCTTCTTGTCCCGTGATTTCAATGTTCTCCCAAATCCAGGTTTTGGTTGAACTAGCCAGGACATCAAGCAGTATTGATATCAGTTCCAGCTGAGCCAGTGGTGATGCAGAGCCCTGGAGTAAGACCATTGTGCCCAATATCCATTTGACGGTGCAAATGTTGCCCCTAAAAGGTGGTGGCTTTATGAAGTCATTTCATTTCCACCAATTTGCTCAGCCTCATGTGCCCCTCACCTCTGATTGGTTGTACACTGTTACCTTCCCGTCAAATGGACACTGATGAAGAATCCATTCCTTCCCTTTGTTGTAGTACCAATCCCATTGCTTGTGACCTTTGGTGGAAAAACCTTGCATATGAAGGACCGCCTATCCCATAGGAGAGATACGGTAAAGTGCATTGTTCCACAGAGCCGTGTCTTGATCCATTAGGTATTCTTGTGGAAATGTGTAACCTGGGCACGTGTCTCCCCTCATCTGTTCCAAGGTATACTGTAAATCCACCAACCTGTTGCTTGCATTGAGTACATCTAACAAAAACATGGCTTCCTGATGTATTCAAACCCAATTCAGACAGACTAGATCATCAATGCTGCACCCCTCCTCAACATCCAACGTCCAATTTTCATCAGCACATTGTCTGTTAGGAGAAAACAATCAATTACACTAAAAACACTCATCATTTAACATGTACTCTAAAGAGTGAGAGTATCACTCTATTACAGCTACTACTATTATCAATATCATTCAATAGTTCTTCTGCATTACTTCCATACGCATCTGGGAACTTTCTCAGCAAAATCTACAAAGACACCTATGAGAGGTTGTTGCCTGTCAAGGATTCCATTTTCGGCTGTGTACGTCCACTCAATTAGTGGTTCCATGCGTTCACTAAAATAGTAAGTGAGAGAGGCTAGTTATTGACTCAAATGCGGTTTTTATCGCTGTTGATCACCGATTGCCCCTTGATGATCACGCTGTCTGGACCTCCGTGTGGTGGACCCAGACCTTCCGTGTAAGGGGAAGCAGTGGCCTAGCGGTTAGCATGATTGTGATTTCATGTCTGGTCCCAGGTTCAAACCCCTCCTCCTGTTGGATTTTGGATCTGGTCTGGTTAGAAATCTCATTCATATTGCTAGACGTTGCACCTGATCCCCAGACAGATAGAACAGAGGCTCTAAAAGAGAGTGGAGTTTGAATCCTCCCCAATATTGAAAATCCTGGCCTGACATAGGCCAATAGTTCACTTTGGTTCCAGGTGTAATTCACTGTATCCAAATGGATACTTTTGGGACCATTCTTCAAATGGTCAGATCTTGA
>JALLBB010000797.1:0-11762 GCA_036939735.1 Discostella stelligera
CCCCTGGCCAACCTTTGGAGATAGTCAAAGGCGCACTGTGAAAATCTGCGATTTTGTGTTGTGGTCCGAGCAGCAATAAAGAAAAAAGTCAACAATACAACGACATCCGAGACAGACACAGAGGAATAAGTAGTTCTAAAATTCGATCCGAAAAAGTACAATACCGTCCAAAACAATAAAATTCTATCCAAAAAGTAAAAAGCAAAAAGAAAAAGCAAAAAATTCGATCCGACCGGAAAGTGGCTTGTGATATCAGGTGATATCTTACGTTTCCTTCCCATCAAGAGATGCCAAGCCGACCCCCACATCCATTTCTTCTTTCTGTCAGAGGGAGATCGACGACGAAGACGACGGATATAAATATAAATCAAGACTAATTTTATACCATCATGTGGGGCTACTCCTTCGAAGATTTAGCACGGCGTGCCCAGGAGGAGGCGGCCAAGCTGGCGGTGCGTTCGTCGTCTGGTTGCGAGTTTTTCTGTCTCATTGCTCGTTGCTATTGTTCTTGTTTTGAATCCTTGGGGCTGGTTTAGCGAAATTTCATGTCTAGAGTTGTGATTGTTTTTCATGCTAGATAATATCACGATATCGAGTGGTCGTTTCCGTCGTCCTCGATTTTGATGAAGAATATGGTTGTTTGTCGAGGACAGCGAGCATGATCGATTGCTAATCATTTGACTTCCCTTCTCCTTCTCCATTTTCGACTTATTGCATCTCAACATTACATAATATTTCATGAAATACCGAAAAACTACACGAAAATAACATCAATACAGGAGCAAGCGTCGTCTACCATTGCAAGTCCTGGATTGTTCAGTTTGGATGATCTGAATCCAGACAAGGAACAAACGAGCAAAAAATCGTCATCAACAACTACTACTACTACTACTACCACAACAACCAGTACCACCAGTGCAAATAATACTATCCACTATTCCAACAACCACCGTCATGGATTGTTCGCCACACCTGGGGGCGTTGGCGGCGGCGGTGGTACTGTGAAATTTTCATCCGCCTCCTCATCTACCGCTCCTGCTGCTGCTCCTCCTGCTTCCACGTCATTATTGGCTCCGCAATTTTTCACGGATCGCGCACCAAGAAATATTAATGCATTGGCCAGCAAGGGGAATGACGATAGTGAGAGTAATATTATCAAGAGACGGAGCAACAACGACAACAACAATACTACCGATCATATCGCCTCGTTTGTATCCAAAGATTGTAATTATTCTCCCAACCAGCAAAAACTGCATTCGACAACAAATACGACGACAACGTCTATTGTAGAGAGCGTGACTCCCACTACTCTACTGCCATTGGTGAAGAAATTACAAATAGCTTTGGAAGAAAAGGATGAATTCAATTTTGATTCATGGGGGGAAGAAGAGAATTATGAGCAGGAGAACGATAATGAAGCGGACAATATGAACAGCGGTATTGTTCAGATCAGTGATGCTATTAATACTACGACTCCTATCAACGAGGGAAGTTCAGAGCTATTCGGAAAACCACCAGCCATGGCGCTGGAAACACTCGACGTCGCCGAGAAAGAAACATCCAAGGTAGAGTTGGACGATAGGAAGGCTAGGATGGAGACCGAGCGACTTCAGGAAGAACGGTTGGCAGCAACTGCGGTAGAGGCAGAGCAACAAGAGCAAGAGAGGCGGGCGGCGGAAGCGAAAAAAAATCGTTTGGAGCAAAATAGTTTAGTGGCGGAAGATGAAGAGAAGGAGAAGACCAGAGGTGAGGCCGAGAGAATAGAGAAAGAGCGGCTGGCAGCGGAAGCGAAGAAGGAGATGACTAGAGTTGAGACCGAGCAAGTAGAGGAAGAGTGGGCGGCAGCGGAAGAGGACGAAGAGGCCAGATTCGAGGCCGAGCGGGTAGAGCAAGAGCGGCTGGCAGCGGGAGAGGAGGAGTCAAGAATCGAGATCGAGCAAAAAGAGCAAGAGATGCTGGTAGAGGAAGAAAATGAGAAGGCCAGAGTTGAGGCCGAGCAAATAGAGCAAGGGAGACTGGCAGCAGAAGACGCGGAGGCAAAAATATTGACATTCGAGCGGGAGTGGATAGCATCAAGTGAGGAGGAGACCGAAATTGAGGCCGAGCGAATAGAACAGGTGAGACTGGCAGCGGAAGAACAGAAGGCCAGAGTTGAGGCCGAGAGACTGGCAGCGGAAGAGAAGGAAAAGGCCAGATTATTGGCAGTGCAAATAGATCAAGAGCGGTTCGCAGCAGAAGAAGAGAATGCCAGGCTTGAGGCCGAGCGAATAGAGCAAGAGCGGCTAGAAGCGGAAGCTGAAAAGGTCAGAATTGAGGCCGAGCAAATAGAGCAAGAGAGGCTGGCAGTGGAAGAAGAGAAGGCTAGAGTTGAGGCCGAAAGAATGGAGCAAGATAGGCTGGCAGCGGAAGAGCAGAAGGACAGAATTGAGTTCGAACGAAGAGAGCAAGAGAGGCTGGCAGCGGAAGAGAAGGTCAAAGTTGAGGCCGAGCGACAAGATCTCGAAGAGGAGACTTCCAAATTTGAGGTCGAGCGAAAAGAGAAAGAGAGGCTGGCAGTGAATGAGCAGGAGGAGGCAAGATTATTGGTAGTGCGAATAGAGCAGGATACGATTTCATTGAAAGAAGAGGAAGCCAGAGTTGAGACGGAGCAAATGGAGCAAGAGAAGATGGTATTGGAAGAAGAGAAGGCCAGAGCTGAGGCCGAGCGATTTGAGCTAGAGATAGTAGCTGGGGAAAAACATACCATGTTAGGGGCTGAGCAATTATTAGAGCAGGAGGCAAAACTGGATAGTATGGCTGTCAAAAGTGATGTCCAACGCAAGCAGGAATCAATGACAGACGAAGGAAAAGTCAAAGTTCAGACAAGTTCAGTGCATGAATCGGAAGGAGACGATGACATGGATGAGCTTTACGATGATGAGGAACTTGATGACATGTATGACGACGAAGACGATAATGATGACAATGTACATCCTGAGCCAGAAAAGGTCCTTGATGAAGAGTTGGTCGAGGAAATTGCTCTCACGCGTGACCAAAGCTCAGGCGCCATTGAAGCCTCAGCAGTTGCTGAACCTGGTCGGTTGGTGGACGAGCCTCCCCTCTCTTCTGGATCATCTTTAACTGATAACAGTTTCTTAAATGCTGCGGCTGCAGCAACATCTACATCCATGCAATCAATGTTTGACTCTTCGAAGATTTTCGAAGCGTCCAAGACAGCTGCCTTGTTTTCTTGGGGCTATGGTGGCAGCAGTGAAAATTCCGTTGAACAGAGCAATGTTTCGGCAGAAAAAAATGCATTAGACTCCATCGCGGAGACAGAATCATGCCACAAAGCTGAAGTGCCTTCTCAATTAAATGTATGCAATAATGCGGTCAATTCATCTCCAATTGAGCAGGAAGTGGTCGCTTCAGTAATCACCCCGCTCAACCAACAATGTGAGCCCCCAAACATGCTAGATAATTTCGTGAAACAGCTTCAGCGCATGACTGAAAGTCATCAGCTAGAAATGGACGAACTGCAGCGAACGCACAAAATAGAAATTGATCAGTTACAGAGTGAGCTTTTCAGCGAACGGGACATGAAGAAGAAGGTTAAAGCGCGGGATGAAGTCGCATCTCAAGATAAATACCTGAAGCAGATGCGAGAACTGGAAAAGAAATTTAACGACGTACTCAAAGTAAAAGAAGAGGAGCTGAGAGATGCGATAGAGCGAAATGAAGGTATGGGGCTTCAGATGGACACACTGAAACGAGAAGTTTCTGGGTTAGCTAAGATTGTGGATGAAAGGTACGTACCTGTTAGTTTTTCGTGGTATCTTAATCGTGCTGCTGCTGTTTGCACTGACAAATTGCATCTAAATGAGTGCAGAGATGATGAAATTTGTCGATTAAAGCAGGGTCATGGGAATACTATGATGCAAGTAGAAAGTGGGAGAGATGAAATGGCGCGAAAGGAGAACGAAATCAACGAGTTGAGGGTATGTTTTTTATTGCTCGCTTTATCTCTTAACTTCACAACAATCATGTGTCACACAGCACTTATCATATTTTCATCCCTCAGACCTCTGCATCGTCACTGCAGACTGAACTTCGTTCAACGACAGACGCCTACAACACGTTGAAGGCGAGAGCGAAAGCGGTTGCTACGGAGTTGAAAGATCGCAGGATAGAAGTTAGGAATTTGTCATCTCAAGTTGAAGAGCTAGAATCATCCAATGCATCATTTGAAATGCAGCTCAGTAATCTTCGCTCTGCAATTAAGCAAAACGAGCTCACACTCGGTTACAAAGACAAAGATATTGAATTGCTAAATGAACAGATAACCGAGCTTAAGAAGCAGATCACGAAGGAAAACGATAAATCGATGCAGGATCGCAGTGTCGGCGAAAAGGCCATCGCATCGTACAAACGAAAGGCGCAAGAGGCTCTTGCAGCGGCGAACTCTCGTTTGGCGGCAGCAAACCAAGCAAGGGAAGAGGCTGAAAGCGATGCAAAGAATGCGAGGTCAGCTTCAGATGATGCAGTTGAGCGTGCAAGGGTTGCAGAAATGAAGAAGTTGGACGCTGAAAAAAGGTTGGCCGATGTCGCTGGTCAGCTTAAATCCGAGAGAATGGTTGCTGCTAAATCGTTGGACGAATTGAAGGATACCATAAAAAGTCTAGAGGGGACTGTGGAATCGTTGAAGATCCAGTTGAAAGATGCAACTAATAAAAACGAGAAATTCTCTGCTGAATTAGAACGGCTACATTCCAACTTGGCCGATTGTGAGGATAAAAACTCGGACTTACGAGAGCAGCTAATTGAGTCGAATATACGGTGCGAGTCTTTACAACGTGAGGTGTTTGATTTGACAGATGAAGTACAACGTAGTTCTGCTGCAGCATTCAAACGCGCCAAGGACAATGGTGACGTTTCTATCAAGACCGGTCACATCGTTAGTGGAAACGACTCCAATATGTCCTTATCTGGTTCCGCCGTCACTCGTGGAGAATATGATGGTACAATCATAATGCTTCAGCAAGAACTTCAGGGGGCAAATGAGGCCATTGCGGAGCTCAAGCTCGCTCTGCGAACTGCCCTATTGGAAAATGCCAACAACGTCGAAACCCGTGATGGACTAATTCCTGGTAGAGAAGCAGGAGCTACGCATAACAAATACCGACATGAGGACGGAGAATTCACGAGTAGAAATGAAAGCACGCCCCTCTACTTCGCCATCGAAAAGCAGAACGAATTGAAAACAGCACGGGACGAAATCAACCGTCTCGCAAATATGGTTGGCGAAGCTGAGAGCGCCAAGCAAGATGCGTATGATGCAATGGAAGAGATGAGGCAAAAGATGGAAGAGGCTACTTCACGTCTACTGCGTTATGAAAAACTAGGGTTGAAATCGAATGCGCGGCCTCAAATAACCCACTCCGCTTATGGTCCTCCTTTCCGAAATCCACCTTCTTCTCTTGCGAATGACAGCGCCGTCAATCTAGAATATTTGAAAAATGTCATGCTCAGTTTCTTGACTGCCAAGACATTAGCCGAAAGACGGAAACTTGTACCTGTGGTGGCGACGGTGCTGTGTCTCACGCCTGAAGAGCAGACTCAGGCAATCAATTCGGTCGAACAAACTGCGGGGCTCACAGGTGTTGCTTCCTCGTTTTGGGAGAACCTTGAAAGCAAGGCGCATAGCTTGATGTGATTAGAAACAAATGCTTTCTAAACAAAGGTTGGTATCATAAATATCTTGTCATTTTCTATTCTTCCCCTTCAGACAAATCATCGAGACCAGCCAGCGTTCCAGAAGTGCCATCACCAAACGCATCTCCCAGTGCACCTGGCATCATATCGCCACTGATTCCACTCATACCTCCCATGCCCCCCGTCATCATTTGACTCATGATATTACTCCAATCCTCATCGCCAAGACTTTTCATAACATCCATCAATCCACCCATCATCTCCTTCCACTTGTCAGCATCCATAATTAACTCTTTCAATCCATCCCATCCCCCCGGGTATGACTGAGCCAATTGACTCTTCATTTGTTCCAACATAATTTTCATCATCGGATTATCGCCTTTTTCCATCTCCTCCAACGCCGACAGCAGTGACTTTCGCATAGTTTCGAGCGACGCCTCCATCTTCGTTGGGTCATTCAACATTTCTTTGAATTGCGGCGAGGAAAGAAGGGATGTGAATTGTTCCATAGATTTTTGGATTTGCTCTGGACTGGGTGGTTGTTGCGACATTAGGTCATTGAGCATCTTGCTTGCAGCAGCACCACCACCATTATCGCTGCCAGCACTGCCACTTCCCGGTAGGTTCATCCCGGAGAGGAGGGAGCTGAGCATATCGTCGGAGTTATTGGGTGAAGCGGAACTATCGTCGCCTTCCCCAGCACCACCTCGTGGAATGGTGGTCCAACGTGATGACGATGGTGAGAATGATTTCTTCACAAAACTACGACGAAATATTGGACGAGCGAGGTTGGCTTTTGGAAAGTCACCGGAGGCTGCCGCCGACGCATGGGATAGGAGCTAGAGGCAGTATGTTTCATAAGAAAATTACTGAAAAATCTTGTGGAGTGACAATATTATTATACAAAATTCAAGAGAACATGCAAAGATTTATTGTCAATGCAAAGGATTACACGATTCGCCACAACAGCAAAATGATGTAAACTCTTTTGATCTTGAGATTGCCAATATTATTGGAATACGAGCACAACAGAAACTCACCGTGAGGAGAAAAAATGCAGACCACCTCATCGTGTACTGTTTTATCCTCTCTCTAGAGACAGGTAATAATATTTGATGAGAGTTTCCGCCGCACGAAGCAAATAATAATAAATAATTGTGCCGTGCGAATCAGGTGGTGAATGGTCAATGTCATGGACGACGGCCGGATGGAGTGAAGAGAAAAATGATTGCAGCGATATTGTACAGTACTACTACGTGTGTTCATACTACTTATCTCGCCGAAATTCGAAAGCAACAAAAATTCGAGCCAAACACTATTCCACGCGGAATGCTTTGAATGCATTCATGGTAATTGCTAATGATAAGTATACAAAAAGCCAGCATTTCTGATGTAGACATCAGGAGATTCCGGGTTCGAATCCCGGGCGGGTTTATCCCATTGACCCGTTGGCCCAACGGTAAGGCGCCTGACTACGGATTTCATGTAATGTTTTTATGTCCTTCAATTTTCAGGCAATGCTCTTGATCACAGCTGAACAAATAATGCTGTTTTTTTTTTAACATCATATTTCTGTAGAATATTTTGCTTGATTTTTCTATTGATGCAAATTTAGGATTTAGGGTTGTTTCAGACATAATTTTCCTTTTTACTTATTCTTTACTACTTCTTGTTTTTTTCTTATAACTTTGTGATATAATCATAAAGCGAAGTGGCTTGCTTTATATTTGCAATTTCTTCCTGAGTATTCCTGAATATTATTTGCTTCATTATTCATGAAAATGATGCTGATATGATAACTTTATTGTGGTGGTGGTAGAGGGAGGGATGATGGCAGTACTGATGTACTCACCATGCCAAGTGGTGAGAAATATATTAAAATACCACACTTTTGTGTGATTTTTCACAAATCTCCCACCCAAAAAATCAATCTTTTGGAGTGCAAATTTTTGGCATACATACTTAATAAACATCATTGCTCTGAATACTGAACAAAGTAAATATTCAGTGTGTGGCGTGATCTTCAAATTTTTTAATTGAATTATAATTGAACATGAAGATCCATCAATTCTGAAATTGGATATTGAATAAATCTACTTGCTGGGTATTATTAGTAGAAATATCAAAATAGAAAAGTGATTTGATATCCTGTTTTGGTGTTTTTCAATTACACAACCACATAAACATGATCTGGTGTTAGTTTCCATATTAGAATATGATCTCTACAATACAGAAAAAGTATAAAAATTGTATTTACCACTTTTGTATTTTTCCAATACAAGTTGCATAATTAAAATCACAAACCTCTTCTGGATGAAAAATGCTTTCCAATGATGTGTTGAATGTTCAAATTAGACGACACATCAATTAGAAATGGTCATCACTCACTTTTGCTTTAGTATGCCATATCTTGATGATTCATTGATGTAAAACCATGATTTATTGTTGTTGAAAAGCTTTTGTCAACTTTCCATTGTTGTCACAATAACGTTCAATGTTTACAAATTCCTTACAAATTATGTACCTTAGACAGTGAGTTTCAAGGTAATTATGAGTATTTGTAGTCTCAGCAGCATCAACAATGTCTGCATCCATCATCCCTGTACAAAAGGCAATCTCTCTATTGTAATCCTACATTACACCCTGCACACTGTAGAGTCCCTACTGTAGATCTATGTGGGGGGACCTACTACAGCCAGTTGATGATGCATCTTCTCTCACATCCTTGAGTGTTTTTTATCATTTAATCATGGTGGTATTACCTCTGTAAGCAAGGAAAATAGAATGCTTAATCTGTGCTTTTGTGCACAAAAATTTATGTGTTATTAGATTTAACACAACAGGATAATATAAAAAAAGAATTATTGAAAAAATATCATTTTCGATGTTGTTTTTTATGAACTGGAATAGCTAATTTATACTATGACACTGTGTTGCATGCCATTTGACTCCCTCTTCTCCTCAACATTCCTTGATTGCAAAATCAATGAAGGACATAATTATCTTTATTTTCATGAGAGAATCAATGAAAGCGGACTGATATTGATGGAGCAACGACTTGGCAAAGTTTGATGCAGCAATGTCAAGTTTTAGTCATCACTTGCTAAGCCCTCATTCCATCAATATCAGTCTGATTTTTACACATTATGCACAGAAATGTAGATAACATATATACCTATCATTGTGTAATTCAAGGCAATTATATAACATCATAATAATGTTTGTTAATAAAAAAACATGCTGAGATGGCTTCTCTCAGAGCCTAGCCTTTCTGAAACCAGAGCATTGCCAGTACATGACCATCAGCATCATTTTTTGCAAATAAATAAAGATCATGATATTGTGAACTCTGATGAATTAGAGACAGTACTTAACACTCAATAAATCTAATATCTTAGTATTTGTAGGACAATCTTGATACAAATTTAAACACAAATTCTACAAGACAACAAAAATCACCATTTAAAATCATTTATGATAAATTTAGCATTTTATTTTAGCTTAAATAAACAGTTGTTCATATCTAGATGATTGGATTGTAGGATGTAGTGAGGGTCCAATATATTGCTGCTGGCAATGCCGGCTGCCATGGTTGCACGGTGGTGTGTAAGAGATGTTTGTTGTGAGTCTTGTAGAAAACACCCCTTCTGCAACTCTCTTGTGCATTGAATTTTTCCTGTAAATTCCATCCAAACACCCCTTGCTTCCTTATCATCAAAATTTCATCCTGCATTCCATCTTGTGTGCCAAATTGAAGCAGCAAACCACCATAATGGGATGACCCTTGATTTCTACATTCCTTTGTAAAAATATAGCACAAAAAACTCCATCTGTGTCACCATTCCAACCTCACCATGGTGTCCACTTTTGTCGGCCCGTATGAAGCCTGTGGTGGGTATACTAACAAAGTGAGTATATCCATGTTATGTGCAAATGCTTGGCTCTCACCTGACCACCCCACTTGGTCAGGATCTATACAGTGGCCCCCTGATGAATGATTAATCTATTGACCCCATTTTCATCAGTTGGTGTTGAATTAATAACATGGATAATATTGTCATTTATGCCATGATATGGACCAAATTAAGCCTGTCGTCCTCAGCATACTATCATTGCCAGAGGGGTCATTGAATTGGGGGGTCAGTGGAGCATTAGACGTCAATTAATAATGAAAAAACCACAGGACACAACAAAAACTAGCAGATCATAGTATAGAAACAATTTACATTAATATTGACAATAATTAGTAGATTACAACTAATAACAACACAATACTATTAATTGTGTTAATATACATCTATTGATGCATTGGAAGGCCTGTATTGGCACAATTGCACCCACTAAGTTGAGAAACATTAATTGTGCCCCTTGCGTTGCTTCTTGAACCTGATTTTCAATGCCTGAAATGAGACAAATCTAGTCATTTTCCGCCATCACACCCCGTGAAATCTTGTTCAAAACATAGTAGTCTCAAGGTTTTCACTTGGGTGGGATGGTCAAATATGATCTCTGGCGGAGTTATGGTGTGTGGCCAAGCAAGGTTGGAGCTTTTTTCTGTGTGGGGCCAGATCATCATCATGGCTTTGACCAATGAGATGGTGAGAAAGGTGATGGGGAACCCAGAACCCAAGAGATATGATATTTGGTGAAAAGCAAGGAAAATAAGCTTTCTAATGAGCTATTTACTATTAGGATTGGACTAATACTTTTAAGGATATGTTCTATTTTCTTCAGGGGGTTCACATGACACATAAGGTTTTACCCCTTTTTGCCGTCTGTTGGAGCAAAAGCAATCAAATGATAGCCATATTGACATAAGAACACAAGATGTTATTTGATTAATGAGCTTTTGCTCATGGATCTGGCCACACTTGTGTGGCATGGACAACATCATGTCATCTGACCATCAGCTGTCTTAACAACAAGCATCCCACGATGAAGAGGTAGTACTGACTCGCTTCTTCATTGGAGAATTTAGTGAGTCTTCATAATCAAGAGGGCAGTTCATGGTTCATGAGGAAAGCCCCCATAAGACAAAATTTATGTCCCTGCAAGGGTTTAGTAAGGACATCAGCCCCCATGACCTCTGTGGGACAGTATTTTAGGTCAACTTCAACCACATTACACTTGTCTTGAATTAGGAAATACTTGGCTTTGATGTGTTTGGTTGGGTGAGCTAGAGATCTGTGAAGTTTTTTGAGGGAGAGAGAGCTCAAATTGTCTTAGTGAATGACATTGGTGTCAATTGTGTAGCCTTGAGCCTCTACAAAGTATCATGTCCAGAGTATGTTGCCAAGTTTATTGTCCACCGCTACCAGTTCCATTTCCGTGAAACTTTTGGTGATGATTTTTTGTTGCCAAGATGTGCTGGAGATGGCCCCACTGCCCATTGTGAAAATGTTTCTAGTGTGGCCTCAACAATCATCATGGATTTGGTCAGAATCATCCACGTACCAATGGAGGTTTTTAACAGAGTCTGCTCCAAGCATGAGTTTCGATGTGCAGGTGCCATTAAAATACTTGAGCACGCATTTGAGTTTACCCCAATCATTTTCGTCAGGGGTTTTAACCGATTAGTCAGGAAGGCCACAGCAACTTGGATGTCACAATGCGCACATTTACTGGCAAAGAAGAGTAGAGCCACTGTGTGGTGAAATGCAATAGCAAACGTGGAAGAGGCTTAGCTTCGGAGATATTCCCTTGCTTTGAAGAGGTGCCCCGCAGCCAGGGATGGGGTGGTGCCAGTGATTATTTCAGGAAAATTGGCAATAACTTTGGATATAGATGTATCCATTCCAATGCTGACTTGGCCTGGGGTTGAAAAATTGAGCGTCATACCAAGGTAGTCATGTATATCGGACTGGGGTAATTTTCTTATCGGGCGTGGCATACCTGGCGGTAATCCAGGCCAGGAATTTCATGACAGCATCGGGGTTGGTGTGAGAGATGATTAGTTGTCCACGAGCCAGATGACGATCATTTGAGTACCATCAACAGTTTTGTTTGCAACACATGGATCATAGAGGTTGAGGGTAATGTTGGGACATGCACTGTGTCATGCCACCACGTCG
>JALLBB010000798.1:0-11761 GCA_036939735.1 Discostella stelligera
TACAAGGATGAAAAGAAGACTGCTTTCTTGTGTTGCTTATTAAACGTGTTGCTTAAACTGCGTGTTTTACGGTATCTAGTAGCCTCTAGTGTAGCCTCCGCCTCGACGCCGCGGGTGAAGTTGGAAGAGCGAAGCGCGTCGATGAACAGGCCAGGCATCGTCATCGTTATCATCATAATCATAATATTTTTTCAACTGACATGCGAGTTCATGGACGCTCCATCTCCATATTCCTCTCTCTTGCCTCTGTCTTCGGTCACGGAATCATGAAGAGCACCATGGCGTTTTCGCCACTCAGTATCCAGCACTGTTGGCAGAGAGGTTTGCAAATGAAGCCCGGACTGCGATTAATAAACAGCAATCACAAAAAAATCTCAACATTGTCGTCTTCGGCTCCTGGGGTCTCAGTATCAGTAGTCGGTGTTGTAGCACGTGATAATCTGCTTACGGTCTCGGGAGGAGGAGAAGAAACAAATCATACGACAAATAATATCAGTAACACAAGCTCATTCTCAAATACCAGCGTCACCGATCCAGTCTGCCGCATTGTAGCGACATCGGATGGGAAAATATCGCCATCATCGGCTGTTGCATCCCTCTCTAGCTCATCCAGATCACTCCTTGAGATGATTGAACTCCTGTACTCTGTCGAGTCGCAAAAGCATCTTAGGAACCTTACCTACATGAAGCCTAAATCTACTCTCCAACCAATTGAAAGCACGCACGTAGCGATGGATGGATTGTGTAATGCTGGGCAAGAGGTCAGATTGGTTTCAATCCTCAAACAGGCATTGGAGGATGGAGGATACAAACTTATGAATAAGAGAGATTTAGATTTGTGTTCGGCATTAAATGCGGGATATTTACTTCGCCTATCTTTGGTACCAGATGTAAAGGATCTGGATCCGTGCGTAGGTCGTTCGTTCTATCCAGAAATGTATGAACAAGTTGACGACACTGGGACCAAAGTTGATGTAAAAAGAGATGCAACCCCAATTTCCAATAAACTTCTCTTCGATGGGAGGGTTCTCGTTTTCCGACGAGGCTACTCGAAAGAAATCACCAATGGGCGTCTGTTGTTACCAAAGCTTGATTATCTCCAAGCCAGTTTAGTACAGCGATCATCCAGTGCATTAACAAGAAAGTTAGGCGAATTTGAACAGCGTACTGAGAACTTCTTCCTAAACTTCATTTCAGTGTTGAACAATGCAATACAAGGGGCTTATTATCATATATTAAGGCAATTTGGGGAATTCGGCTTTGATGTTTTCCGCTTCATGGGCCTCTCCATGAATTCCGGTGACAATGCATTGGAATATGGAGAGAATCAGACTTTGACGAATGATACCAGCGCAACTGCGCCGTCAGTTGGTACTCGAGGGAACAAAGTGTTTAAATTGTCTCGGTATCAAGCATCGTCAACTGCGACTTTGTTTAATCTGAACGACGTCTTATCACCGTTTCTACTCTGTGACGTAATCAACAACACATCATACACTGCACAATACGACACAAACGGTGTAACGAAGAACAGAAAGGTACTATGCCAATACGATGACGAGAATCCATCTGAGAAAAGTGAATTGGCAAATTCATTTAGTCTCTTAGATCGAATAAGCATCCAAAATACGGTTGATTTTTTCACCACAAAAGGAAGGCGAGAATTAATCAAAAACTTCTTCAAATCAAGTACTCTTGTTGAGCCAGCCTTTGAAGAGGTGATTGTTATATCAAAGCCTAGGCGAAAGAGGAAAAAAACAAAACTTGATTTACATCTTCCCATTTGGCTTTATGAGGCTGCGAAAGTATTTGATGTTGAAGATCGGTTACCGAATCCCAAAAACAAGACTAAAGATGTTGCTCCAGACATTCCGATCCCGATGGAGATCAAAGTTTTTTCGGATGTACCGATGGCCAATATTGAAGCTGTAATGCCAAAGGCTAAGCTCATCTTCCGTCCTGCAGATGCCGTAGTCTTTGACTTGGTCAGCGTTAGTAGTTTCATCGCCGTCGCTGGGTCATTTCGGTTTGATAGTCCAAAGTTGGATCTGATTGCACTAATATCCTTGATAGTCTTTACGGCTCAGACATTTTTCAGGTATTCAAATAAGTATGCACGCTATGATCTTATTGTCAACAAGTTTATTACGTCCAAGGTATTTCATCGTGGACCTGGTAAGAAGGAAAACATTGCGTCTTTTGAGCTACAACTATCTATCTCAGCAGGAGGCGTATCTTTGCCATTTCAGGTGCTGTAAAGTATGTTGTATCGGAAGCCAACAGTAATAGAGCTTTGAGGTCAGTGTTACTCTCTTTGTCTTCGGTTATATTATTCACTTCTTTCATCTTACCATGTCACCTTGAACCTAAGAGCTATGTTGACACGTGATTGGTTGGTAGATAGGTCCAAAAATCTACCAATTGACGCCATAGATGATGCTATTGTGGAGCATGCAAAGTCTCACATGAATGCCATGGTTTCTGCCGGTGGATCACATATTGACATAGATGTCCGTTCTGCATTGGATGACTTGAAGGACTTACAGCTGATAAACAGCACGGAGGTGAAGGATGAGCAAGCAGCAAAAGATATCATCAAACGTCGTTGGAATGCATTATTGTGTGATTGATGTCTCCAATTTACTTGGGAAACTACGTGTCGTCGAACCAGCTCAAAATATTTCTACCCCAGAACTATGTTAAGCTCCGACCTGAGCGCATGAGCTTTGTTTGTAAAGAATGTATGCAGACAGATCGATTTTCTTCCTTTCATGGCTCTTCCTCTGCAAAAGATATCATCAAACGTCATTGGAATGCATTATTGTATGATTGATGTCTCTAATTTACTTCGGAAACTACGTGTCATCGAACCAGCTCAAAATATTTCTACCCCAGAACTATGTGAAGCTCCGACCTGAGCGCATGAGCTTTGTTTGTAAAGAATGTACGCATACGGATCGATTTTCTTCCTTTCATGGCTCTTCCTCTGATCAAAGCCGATGCTCGGCAACTTGATGTTTTCAACTCCCGACCAAGGATCTTGTTCAAAATAGTATGCTCTATCATCGGGCTTGGCCGACGAAATAATCATCATGACGCCATGCTCTTTGTTGAGAAGACGAAAGCATTCCGTCATCGTAGACTTTGCGTCGGCGTTTGACCCCACACCGCACAAAATCACGTCGAGAGTCTTCTTGCATATGATAAGGTCGAACGACTCATCTGGATAGCCAAGTCCTTCGGTTACATCGCCAACATGGAATGTCATCTTAGGCATCGGCTGTGTGCGCGATGTAGTGAGACTACTATTTCCATCGTCACGAGATTCTAGTTTGGGAGTATCGCGGTGTATCTCCTTGCGTTGGTTGCATCTCAAAAGATTTGCGAAGAAATCATCATTGTACCTCTCTTGCACTGTATGTTCATATACCAGGTTTATTTTGATGTGAGTTCTCTTGAGTTGTCTATGAACATTTTAAGGTGCATGATACTCACTCTTCTTGATTACAACGTCTGAATAATCCACGTTAACAATATCAGTAAATCCTGATAGCAGCATACACTCTCCTAGCTGACTGTTTCCACAGCCTAAGTGCAAAACCCGACACAAGTTCGTCGGCGGAAAATCCTGCGGTTCTTTCAGCCTCCAAGTTTCCTCCGCATCACCGTCCAAGATCGAATGGGAATGATTGCCAAACAAAGAGTTGAAATGGCGGATACTGATCTCCCCACCAGGTGGTGCAGCTACATGGTTGAGTATTTGCGGTGATAGCAGATATTGGAAAATACTGTAGTCATTGACGATCCAATCGCAAGGTTCGGCCTCACGAGCGTATCTGCATTTGTGATGAGTAAACATCGAAGGTACATCAAGAAACGGTAAGGCTTGCGCCCACTGACCAACGGTTGCTCACCTCTCGTTCCAGTAAGATTTCTTCCCATAACTTGCCATTCTTTTATCGTGCAGGATGATAAGTCAAATTCAAGGCTATGGCATTGATGATAAATGGGAAATCATAAATCATAGTAGTTGCGCAACTTTTTATGTCTTTGGGTGTGGAGCACTACCTTACGTTCGTTTTCCTCCTGTCTGTTAATATCGTTTTCTCCAGAATTGTGGTGGATCATGTAAGGTCATGACGAACCCGTTTGTTTTCAACAGATTTGAAATGATTGCACAACATTGATGATGAGATAGAGTTTTATGTGTGTTGCGTCTTCAAGTGTCGAAAGTCAGGTATCTGGTATCTTCACAGCTCTTGTGCGGGACCGCTTTTTCTCATGACTTTTCCCACTCCTGCACTCTTGTGAGTGACAGACGCGGGGATGGTAGATAATGCTCAAGAAGGAATGTCTGTATTTGTCATTGGTGTCTCCACGATGGTCAGGTGAGGCGCGTAAAGGTACCTTACATACGCGCCGTTTGCTCTCTTGTGAGATCGGCCGGCTGCATGCGGATGCGGCAGCCCGGGACAAAATCCCATCATCATCTCAAACGACCTTCGCGGCACAGCAATGGACAGTGGAGTCGGAACTGCGACTGCCGCTGCCATCCCAGGGGCTATGTCATTGCTTGACAAATATGCAGCAATAAATTCTAGCATCGACGATGCTCGCCGCCGCGTTTCCGACGCCCGCTCCAAGCTGGAACAGTGCAACCTGAAAATCCAAACTCTCGTCGATGATCGGAATGGTATGGACAGCGAAATCGAACAAGCGAGCAATGAAAAAATGCGGCTGTCGACCGAGCTAAAAGAGGCAGAGAAGTTGCACCAAGCGAAGCTGATGGAGAAAGATCGCGTGCAGAGTGATCAGCGACTTGCCAAATCGGAATTCGATAAAATGCGTCAATTCATTGAAGATGAACGAATGGAATTTTTAGAGCATTGCCGCGAATTTCGATCGTCATGCAAGAGGTTGAGAATTGAATCGTCGATTCTTGTTTTGGAAACAGGGCCACGGGCGGGACTCAACGAAAACGACACACCAGATGAAGGGGGACTATGGCGAAGGCTTCAAGAAGAAGACTTCTCGGACAGGAGAACTTCCAATCAGGAAACGAGAGATCTCGAAATTGAAATTGCCGAAATGAATGATAATGAGAGTCGTGAGGAGTTGATGGAAATTGAGGCCTTACTCCATGCGGAACGAAAAAAACATGACGAGGCCATTAAGAGGAGCAGCGCTCGGAACCAACGGCTAACTCAGCAACGAGCACAGCTTCAGCGCCATAGAAAAGAAATAGAGGATCTAGAACGTGAGATTGAATCAATGAAGAATGCTATCATCGAAGAAAATCAACTTGCGCAGACTTACGAAAAAGGTTAGTGGGTTTTACTGTGTTAGGATTTTATGCTGCACCTGTCAACATTCATTCTTTCGATTCGTTCAAACCTTGGCCGTTCCTATTAAAGAATACACCAGAAAGAAACATGTACATGATGCACTTCTCAATGCCTCAAGCAAGGATGCTTCGTTTCACACTAGTCATACCCCTCCGAATCTGCCATCCTCCGGACACCAACCACACGCCAGAGCTGGAGTTGTCACTAATCCATACAACAAGCAATTATCACATCGGACCCCAGCTTCGAATGCTCGTTGGAATCATCCAACGAACAACAGTGACAGGAGCATGCAGTCTGGAAAGGGGGGGAACATAATCCTATCACATGAATCCACGATGACGCATGGTATAACACCCGATTTCCACCTGGGGCAACGAAGCAGAGAGATGACAGCAACTCAGCAATACCCTAATCGGGGTGGATATGCTCGCAATCAGCGTCAATTCGGCACCTCGGTGGGCGTTTCCATTGCCTCCGAAGGTATGTACGAATCTCGTACTACGAGCACATCTGCAACAATATTTCCGCCCTCGTCAGGTCCATCTTCAATGCATAACATGTCGAACACCGAAGATAGCGCGTCTGATATTTCATCCGCTAGCTCTGACGAGGATATTTTGTCATTTAATATTTTCGGAAAAAAGTGAACATGACCATTATTTTACTCATGAAATAATCCGTCGTACGTACTTCTTGTTCATCCCTACTCAATGATTTGGTTGTGTTAGATCTTGATGTACCATAACATAACGCTTCAATGAGAATTCAGACTACCGACTCAATCAAGATTTTATATCTCTAGTCTGCACGCTACCCCCCTTTCCGTTCTTGCGTCAAATTCACAAATAATGATATGCAGTCTCCTCAAGAAAGGGCGTACCCCGAAAGAAAAAGCAAGAAGAATCCAGCAATACTCCCCCAAATCAACGTATTCTTCTGCCCCGATGTCATCGAATTGGTCCCAAAGCCATATCCCTGATTAACCTCAAATCCAGGAATGGTCTCGACGACCTCAAAGAAGCTATCCTTGCTGGCTCGACATGTCGGACAACGCCAATTACTTGGCAAATCATTAAATTCCGTGCCGGGTTTGATCATCCCTCCGATGAGGTAGGAGTCGCCCTTTTCGGGATTGTATTCCCAATCGCAGTTGGAACACTTGTGCAGACCGGTGCTGCGTTTCATGAATACTTCTTGTGCGCGCAACTCGTCGGCCTTGCGTTGTTTTTCGAGGGCAAGTTTCGTGGCCGCATCCAACGTGGGTGATTCCTCCTGCACTACTGTCGCCGCTGTGGTTGAGATGGAGGAGGAAGAGTCGCCGTCAGATTCGCTCATGTGGCGCAATATTTGGAATGGCGACGATTCATGGTGGAGACGTCGCAAAGCAAACGCTGGGAAAGAAGATGTAACTTTGATTGTTGTAGTAGTGGTGGTAGTAGGGGGGGCAAAGGCCTCCGATGACAATAATAGGCACACTGTAATCGCAGCAATTTGATGAAGTCGTTGCGGAGTCATGATTTCGGGTTGATGTTTATCCTCGTAGGGCACCTTGAGTTCGTGGGCAGAGAAGAACAGAATTGTTGTTCAATTTCATTACAGGTTCTGACTGCTCTCTCTCTACCTCTCTAGAGAGAGCTGATGATGCGTCTTGTGTGTTTTGGCTTGGACCTTTTTTAAGTGCGTGGCAGAAGAGGTGGAAAAGCAGAGATGGCGGGAAGGTGAATCTTCGTGTCTGTCCGTCGAAAGGAACACGTACGCGAAAAGATACGACGCAAAAAAGAGGGCGGGTGGTCAACAGCCCAAACAAACCAGGAATCAAGAATACCATCGTCATTGTCACTACTACCACTACTGGCTGCGGTCCGCGGCAACACTACTAGAGATCCTACGATCTCGAGTATCTCACTACCACTGCCGATTTCTTACTGCCTCTAGAGCCGCCGTATCATATCTCTGAACCCATGTCGTCCGCCAAGAAAGCATCGCCGCCGCCACCACCAGAACCGGTGGTAAGCAAAGATATTTATCTCATTCAATACAATGCATTCTGCTGTCTCGGCTGGGCATACATCCTCGCGATTGGCCTTCCCACCCTCTTCCAATCCATCGTGGCCTCGATAACATCGGGAAAATCCTACATCGAGGCACTCAAAACTGCTGGGGGGGAACTCTATTTCGCCACTCCCGCCACGGCGGGCTTGGCAGACGAGTCCTCGCCTAGCCTTGCCACGATGCTGACCCTGGTTCAATGTGCGGCAATATTGGAAATCTTCCACGCGGCATTGGGATTGGTACGCAGTCCAGTCTTCGTCACGATGATGCAAGTGGGTAGTCGGATTGTGGCATTGCATATGGTGACTCATAGTCCCATGGCGCAGAGTGAGTCCACCTAATTATTACTGTGCTCTGCTAGTATTTTTGTTGTGTGCTGATTTTCAATGATCGCACCATTATTTTTCTTTTGACTATCATATTGACACTGGCAGCACATTGGGGAGCGGCTCTCATGATTCTATCCTGGGCACTCGTCGAGGTTCCTCGATACCTCTTTTACGTTGCCGCAATCGCCACGGGCGATGCCACCAAGGGAACACCCTATCCGCTCTTCTGGCTGCGCTACTCCCTCTTCGCCGTGCTGTACCCCACTGGCATTGCCGGAGAACTATCCGTCTTCTTCAACTCGTCCAAGGACGATGCCTTCCTATCGCTCCTGGGAAAGGGAAACGAATCGATCATGTACTGGTACGCCATGGCCTTTCCCATCATCTACGCTCCCGGTGCATTGCCCATGATACTCAACATGGCCGGCAATCGAAAACGGGCGTTCAAAAACCGATTCGCCAAACCCCCTCCTCCACCGCGTGGATTGGTCTGGCCTGTTACGGAAGTTAAAAAGTCGAACGGCGAGGAGGTGCGATCGTCCACGCCCACGTCGAAGGAGATATTGGCCGCGGCCATTGGTGCGGTGAATCCCGAATTGGCCGAACTGGTCCTCAAGGAGAAGAAGTGGAGATTCGGATACGTGAAGCATCTGATCAACATGGTCGAGGCACAGTGTAAGTCGCCCGAGGATGCACTCAAGATCGCCAATGCGGGATTGGACAAGGCCTACTCCCTGTTTCAATTCATTTCCAAGGATGGAACGACGACTACCTCCTTCGCATCGGCCATGGCCGAGAAGAACGATACCAAGTTTTACACTGGGTACATCCGGGGAGAGCTCGCCCCGTCCAAGGATAAAAAATTGGAAATTGCCTACAAGGGACGTCGAATTTCCGGGGACGAGCTCAAGGCGCAAGTGAAGAAGTGGGTAGACTACGGCACCATCGAACCCAGTGCCGGCGAGGCGATTGTGAAATGTGCCGATAATCCCAGATGGATCGATCTCAGCGATCAATACTTTGTGTTGTTGGGTGCCGGTTCAGCAATGGGTCCGTTCGAAGTCCTAATGTCGTTGGGTGCGAATGTCGTTGCTATTGATTTGGATAGGCCCCAGATATTCCAACGTTTGATCGACATTACAAGGAGGTCGTCGGGATCAATTACTTTCCCCATGACGAAGGAACAAAAGAACTGTGCTACGGACGACGAGATGTATGGTTGTTCGGGGTGTAATCTCTTCACGGAAACACCCCTCATTCGTGATTGGCTTGTGGATTTATATCCTGGCAAATCATTCACCGTAGGGAGTTACGCGTATCTCAATGGAGCGTTGCACGTACAAGTTTCGTTGGCCATGGATGCTATTTGTCGTGACTTGTGCGAGAAGAGGAAGGGCACGACCTGTCTTGCCTACCTGTGCACACCTACCGATTTGCATCTCATTCCGAAGGAAGCGCATGATGCTGCATTGGCCAACTATAAGGAGTTCAGTAAGAAGCCATTTTGTATGATGATGAAGCTCTTGGGTGGAAAGAAGTTATTGAGGAAAAATGTTCGTGATCCTGTCTCGGGTTTGGGTGGTGATTTTTACTATGTCAATGGGATTAGTGTTGCGCAGGGACCAAATTATGGTGAGTGTCTTTTATTATTTAGGAACAGTGTGACATTATTATTTAGGAACAGTGTGACAGCGTCGAGCTTTTTTTCATCCTGGTATCATCGTCATTCTCTTCCTCAGCTCTGGCGAAACGGATGCAACACTGGCGTGCAGTTATTGCCCGCAACAACGGAAACATCGTCTCGTCCAATGTCGCACCATCCACTTCCACTGTATCAGTCACCCAAAATCGCACCTTTGCCTGGGCCTACGAAGGTATGCCCTACTTTAAGCCCTACGAAATCTTTGCGCCAGAAACTTCGAAATCGGTCATGATTGCCATTTTATTCCATGATCTCAACAATCCCGAGAGTGTGGCCAATCCAAAGACGAAATTGGCGAATCCTAACCAACTCTTTTCTTACGGAGCATTCCACGGAGGAACATGGCGGTGTGCGTACGAGATTGATAGTATTGGAGAGAGCAGCGTACTTCTTTATTTTTCCAGGGTAGCAGCGCCATATGCACTGGCGATTGGTGGCCTTGGAATTGCAGTCGGAGTGAAGTACTTTGGGATTGCTTGAACTCCATCAGCCATACTCACTCGCCCACTTGAACTTAGGGATGGAATTCTCAATCACTGGGTATGTTCAGAGGATATTTCTTAACTAAGTGTCTTATTTAACTTGGAACTCAGAAATAATGTCTCACCCATCACCAATAATATGCGTCCTACATCGTAATCAGTAACAAGAATTTCATCACAAATGGTTTACAAACAAGAATTTGACTCTGTTTTAATAGGTCGATACGTACTAAGCTACAACTGAACGCTACCAGAGCGAATGGACGGATCTTTACCTACGGAGCCGTGATGAGTCTGTGGCTGTCTTTGTTTCGGCTTGCGCTTAACCGTTTGGATGCTTTGGAAGAGCAGCAGTTTATTGGCAATTATGTTGAGGTATATGTTGCTGGAGACGACTTTTGTTCTTTAAGGCATACGAAATGTTCAAGTTTATTCTTCCTTTTGAAGCTAGTTCTCCGTAGAGTGCCAAGACAAGGGATTCAATGATTGCTCCTCGTTGTGAATGACCTAAGTATTAAATTGAGTCCCCTTGTCTCATGGTTCCCAAGGATGATGCATGGAAGCATTCAATGAATGAAGGTGAGCATATTTATTGCCCGTTACTAGATGCCAATGTTGTTTGGTGGGATATCGTGTGCAGCATTGATGTTTGCAGTTTTGTTCTCTCGAACTTGAAGCAAGTCCTAATTCCACACATTCCACCGTAGAGATTGTGTTCGGAAGGTTCTCTAGAGAGAGGCTGAAGCACAGCGAAGGGGAAGAGACTTCCCCTGTAGTGATTTGGAGAAATCGACTCAGAAACAACAATTGACAGCTACACTATTTGACTCTGTCTCCTAGCGGTGTAGGTATCACATCTAAGAAGAAGAAGTGAGGAGAATTGCTCGCGATACCATCACTTTACAGCAAGAGACTTCATTCTAACGTTACTTGACATCTTTCTAATCATTGAGTGCTCAAGCCATGAGTGAAAATTGGCTTGGGATGCTTATGAACGTTTGGAGAGTTATAAATACGCAACTTCTAATCTCAAACGGTAACATATTGATGGCAGCTTTTGGAGGAACCGGTGGCTTGAAATCGCCTTCTCAATTCGAGTTCTATCAAAACAACAATTAAACCAGACTCAGAAATCATGCATGTAAACCGTCAATGAATAATCATGTGAAAGTTCTTTATTTGTCCATTCTTGATGTTGATATTCGCTCGTGGGTTGTGTGGTGTGAGGATGTGTTTGCGGAGTCCTGGGTCTCCCGAACTCATTGAAGTTGAAAAAGGAGAGTCGCAAAGATACTTTGTTGTAGAATTGATGGGACTCAAATTTATTTCTCACTACTTTTGAAGCCAGTTTCTCTCGTGAAATGAGTTTTAGCATTTCCAGGTTCAATATCTCGTAATTTTGCATTACTTGAATGCATACGCATCAAACTTGCTTTCAATCCAGAGTTAGTTTATTCTACTATTCAACGAACAACGCCTTGTACGATACTAAAAAAGATAGCAAATAGCGAGAGAAATAATTCACAAGAAAGTGATCGATGTGGTCTGAACGGTTCGTCATGGGCACTAATGAAGGCTGTGGAGAGTACAAGACAATTCAACCTCAAACAGATGCATGCCATTGGAATGTATTACACGCGTCTGCTTTTACTTCCGCTTGATCCGGAATCCTTGGAGCCGCCACTTTTGAGCATTCGCCTGCTTTTGGAAGAGCCGGAATCTTTGGAGTCACCAGACCCTTTAAGCATTCGCCTGCTTTTGGAAGAGCCGGAATCTTTGGAGTCACCAGACCCTTTGAGCATTCGCCTGCTTTTGGAAGAGCCGGAATCTTTGGAGTCACCAGACCCT
>JALLBB010000799.1:0-11756 GCA_036939735.1 Discostella stelligera
GATTCTTTCTCAGGTGTCAGGTGACGCACTCCCGAGTGGGTACACTCCCTCCGTCTGTCCATATCGTAGTGGTCAGATTTCCTCAAAATTGGATTTTCTGAAAGCCAGAATTTTACATTTGAGTACAAACATCATACCTCTAGATACAGTAGTTACGTGCAATTTCGACTTGAACTGCGACCAAACAGGAAAAAGAAAAGGTCAGCCCAAATCCGAACAAAAAGCTATCAAAATTATTTCCCTCAACCTCACTTGCACCGTCTGTCTGGAGTTTGGTCAGAATGAATATTATGACTATTATGAACATGAAGATGAAGAAAGATTTTTTCATTTCGACGTCAGCAGGCACACTGGCACTGGCAGTGGCAGAACCTCTTACTGCGATAGGCACAATAATCATGAAAATTATACCATCTGTTCTTATATCCCTTGCCGTCCTCTTTAATGGGGCTTCGGCCCTTGCTCCGAACAAGGCGCACCATGTCAAGACACCTTCCTTTGATTCGAAACGAGTGGCATTCAATGGGATGGCTGTTGCATCCCTCGCGTCTGCACTCGTTGTTGGCCCAATGGCCGATGCTGTCGAGATGGTTGCGGCTAACCCCTCTTTTGGTAGTTCCTCTTTGATCGCTGAACGTGTGACACGAGAGGGACTTTACAGGGAGTATGATGTTGATCTTGGTGACCAACAATTTGACGACGCCAGATCTACCTACAAAAGCGCAAAGGAGACTAAGACAAAGAAAGGTAGGTGGCGCGAAGCCTCAACTCATACTTGTTGATCATAACAGCGTGTGGCTTGTCGCTGCTTTGCGATTCATCCTAATCTGGCCTCTGAGCTCGAAGATATACTCTGATAACTCCCCTCCCGTCAAAATAAACAGGAAAGTACACCGCTTTGATTGCCGTCCTTGTCGTTGGGTCGTTCATTATTCCTATGGCTCAATACTTCTGGTATGTAAGGGATGATGACTCGTCTGACAAGTTCTTCAACAAGGCTAAAGCTCCCGAACCTACGCCAGAGCCGAAGAAGAAGGGGTGGTTTAACAAATGAATCGACTGAAGTCAATCAGTGTTTGTGAAAGGTACAGCAGTGCCGCCGTAGGATGAAGAGATATTATTTGACGAACTAGAATTCTTCTCTTGATGAACTTCTTTCTCCTCAAATTACCTGGCAAAAACTCCGATGAGAAACTATCTAATACAAACATAGTAAAGAAAATCGCTGTCTGAGGGGCAACAAATTGCTTGGGTTGAGTAACTAGAAGATTATGGTTTTCTTTACATAGCTATCTGGACTATTGCATTCACAGGGTCTAGCCCCGATTAAACACTAGCAAACTCGAATTATTCTTCAAAGATAGTCGTGGAAACCATAATTTAGTTACCCTCGGCCTGACGTTGCTTCAAGTATTCCTCGAAGGAAGGGGCGGCGGAGATGGACTTGCGAGGATCCTCGTCTACGTAGGGCTCGGGATCGCGGGTGTCCGCCATACCTCCCTTGCCAAGCTCTTGGAAAATGGCCGTTGAGCGGGTGATTTGGGTGACAGGCGCAAAAGCGGTGGTAGAGGCCACGAGGGCGGCGATGACGGCAAGCTTGTACTGCAATGTATCGGAAGCAATGAAGCAAGTTCCAGATGTGATCAGATATGTTTTGTTGGGAGGACGATCATCGATGGCGACAGCAGTCGGATGCTCTCAATCATCATAGAAACATGGATATAAATCCACCGCCAGCTGAGTAGCGCCGCCGTCGGATAGCGGGGATTGTCAAGTGCCTACCTATCGTAACTTCAGACTTACCATTCTGAGTTGGTTTGTTTTCACTGCGTCGGTAATCGAAAAGATTATGGGAGAAGGTAGGAGTAGAAGTTCTTGATTTGACAGTACACTCTCATTATTGAATGACGACCTTGATCTCGTGAACCGAATGACGTCCGTCCACCATGGCTCGTTTCACGTTTGGAATCAGTACCAGCTTGGCTTACGTCAGTCGCGATGGAGACGATGACCAAATAATAATCCCAAATCCGAGCAACGTGACAGACAGACACTCTGGGCGGGCTTGTCCTGCACTCATCGTGGACTCTTTTAACAAGGTCAACCGTGGACTACCGTGGACCATGGCACCTCTTCGCTCTCTTGTACTTGCAGCAACGGCGGTCACTCGATGCAACGCATTAGTTCTTAAGAATGGGGCTGGTGTGGGAAAGGTCACTCGATCTCATTTCATTTACTCCACCGCGTCTGTTATTTTCTTTGCTGACATATCTTGCCTCGCTGACAAATCATGCGCCGCCGAAACTGAAACCAACCCCAGATATCTCGAGTCAGAGGTGCAAATGAAATATGGTACCGACTCCAGTGGCAATCCACGTACTCGTGGAGTTCTTGTTCGAAGATTCACGGGAGACTCAACTGGCTACTCCTTTCCAACTCCTAGGCCAATACCGCTAGTGAAAGAATGGCCCGATGAACCTCCATTCACAACGAAGGATTTTTTACGCGCCGATGAAGGTGACGATGAAAACTTCTACACATTACCGCGATTAGTCTACCATATTGATGAGCCTGCAGTAGCATCCTTGACGCAGTATTATCGGGCCAATATTCCTGCGGGTAGTTCGATTCTCGATATTTGCAGTTCTTGGGTATCACATTACCCCCTGGAATTCAAGTCGAAGATGAAACGAATATCGGGCACAGGAATGAACGCTATCGAGTTGCTGGCGAATGATCAACTCACGGATTTTGAAGCAAGGAATTTGAACGTGAATCCTTCCTTGCCATATGCTGATAGCACGTACGATTTTGTCACATGCGTTGTCAGCATCGACTATTTAATACACCCAATCGACGTTTTGAAAGAGGTGAGAGCGTCAATCACTGCTATGATTTTGTAAATTCTCCAAACGTGATCAATTTGCTGATTTTTATTTGAACAGGTTCGAAGAGTACTGAAGCCAGGTGGCAAAGTAATAATTTCTCAATCAAATCGGTGTTTCCCGTCGAAAGCAATATCCATGTGGCTCAATATGAATGATAGACAACATCTCGAACTCATCAATGGATATGCGAAATATGCCGGGTTTAGTTCTACAAAAGCATATGATATTACTGCATCGGTTCCTGGAGAATCGTACAACGATCCAATGTTCATTGTTGAAATCACGAAATAGACGCAGAGACAGGTCTGGTCCCAACTCCCAACTTGAGTGGAATACTGTAGATAATGAAGAGTTTCAGTAAAACGCTGTGAACAATAAGAATCATTGACCGAGCAGAAGGCATTTTCTAGTAGTGTTCATCCTGGGAAATAATGTGCGACTGGACGCTTTGAATGTCCAGTCAAGGTTACGAGTAGGGGAGTAGATAAAAAATTTAGATAGGTCCCAATCGAACGAATTGCAATTTTCCTGCGATGGGCTCTCATGCTCAAAAATATAACCTCAGTGAAATGGTGCATCATTTTAGGGTCTATACTCACATGGTAAGTGTTAATTAAAACAAATTATGTAGAGAACATCATAGGGGAGATAACAAAAAAGTTGTTTATTTCTTTTCTTACGCCACCATTGTCGAGGCAGTAGCACTCTCGTACTTCCAGTTCGCAGGAAGCTTGCGAGTAGTGCGGTAATACCTCGCAAGACGATGGATACGGCTCTCGATCAAAATGAGACGAAACTTCGAGTCCTTATCCTGGCGATTGCGCTCCAAGTGCTTACGAACTTGCACAGCCTTCTTGATGAGCATGTACAAATCCTCGGGAATTTCGGGTGCTAGACCGTTTGCCTTGAGGATGCGCACAATTTTCTGTCCGGTCACGCTGTGGACTTGAGCAATGCCGTGAGAATCGCGAAGGATGACACCAATTTGGGAGGGGGTGAGACCCTTCTTGGCGAGCTTGCATACGTGTTCCTCGACATCTGCGGCGGAGACCTTGCACCAGCTGGGGGGGGTGCGTTTGTAGGGGCGGGCACTCTTGGAGATACCCTTTCCTGGTGCGTGCATGCGTCCCATGCTGTATTTGGAGAAAAGGATAAATTGATAAAATACATCAGAATAAGTAAACCAACGAAGCAAAGCGATTTTTTCGTGTTTGCACATCTAACGTGGCGAGGTTGATCAGCCAATGGGCCATGACCGTGGACGTATCGGACCTACTGAATCAGTGGGCCAAGAGCGTATCGCAACCGTCATAGCACTACTAGTGCTTGTGCTCAATTGCTACGACACAACAAGCGCACTGGAACAGAGTACGATCCAGATGTATTGAACCAGGGTGGCCATTCGCTGAGAACCTCTCACCAGCGTGTAGAAGGCAGCCACTCAGACCCAAGGCAAAGTTGGGGAGTTACTGCGCAACTCACATTGATTGGTGTTATTGAATCTTATTTGTATTGTCCGAGCAACAGGGTGGAAATTATGGAACTGCAGTGTGTTTTGCTGATCTTGTGTGGGTTGTTGTTGAAGGAGGTTGTTGAACTCTGTGTGTTGATAAAAGTTGTGTACATAGCGAGTCTGGCTGTCGACCACGTACGAGTGAGTTATACCTAGGAATTAATATTTTCCACTTACCGCTTTTACTCAGAAAGCTAGGTAGATAGGTTGTTGCGCGCAGCGAGGCAGAGAGGAAGGGAGCACAAAGAATCCCATCGCCTCGTCGGGTCGAAGGTTGTATTAATCAAAAAGGTGCGACCATCCATTGCCTTCGTATTTGTCGGGCTTGTAGGAATAGAAGTTGTTTGAATTAGCGGCTATGGGTATTGGATGGCGCAACCTTACTTGGAGTGCCTTATCTGTGTCGTGAAGGCATTTCCGCGTTTCTAGTCTCGACGTCGGTAGGGCACCATTCTTATCGGTCTCGTCATAAACGATTTTGGTCTGATGTTTGAGAGATGATGAGAGTGGCGAACCTTTTGTCGCAATCTCTTTATGCCGTTTCGTACGAATTATGTCGTCCTTGATCTAACTTTGTTGCCCCGCCATCCAACTTCACATCATCTTCATCAATTATTCAGAATTAATTAAAGATGGTGAAGCACAATAACATCATCCCCAACATCCATTGCGGAAAAAAGTATTGTGAGTCTTCGCGTGGTCCGCTCAAGGTCCGCCTCACATTGAACCAGGCTGGCAAGAAGAAGTCTCGTCGTCTTGCTCGTGCCGCGAAAGCTGCGAAAATCGCCCCCCGCCCCCTTCAACTCCTCCGTCCTGCCGTGCACTGCCCCACGCAGCGTTACTCTGCCAAGGTTCGCCTTGGAAAGGGGTTCACCATTGAGGAATTAAAGGCGGCTGGCTTGACCGCCCGGTATGCCCAAACGGTGGGCATTGCTGTCGATCACCGCCGTACTAACCGAAGTGCGGAATCCCTCGCCACCAACCTTGCTCGTCTTGAGGAGTACAAGAGCAAACTCATTGTCTTCCCGAAGAAGCGCTTGAGTAAGGTGAAGAATGGAGATTCCACCGTCGAAGAATGCAAGGCTGCCACCCAATTGAAGGGAACCGTTCTTCCACTTGCTGGACCATCAAAGGATATCGTCATGGCCGATGTTCCATCGCAAGAGGTTAGTGCTTACACTGCTATGCGAATTGCCAGGAAGGAGACGAAAGTGGCCGGATACCGAATTGCTGTTATCAACCGCAAGGACAAGTAAACAGGGGAAAAAACATAGATCCATACGAGTGTGATTATTAAGGGCGATGTTAATTTCAAGAGTTCTTCTATCAACTAACTTTACATGACAGATGACATTTTTATACCCCATCCCTCTCACAGTAATTTAATGCAGATTGGAATGAATATTATGCCTCGGCATACAGAGTGTGAAATAGCGTCGTGGACAGCTGGTTGCATTGATACGCTCATCTTTAGTAGTATCTCTTCGACAGTCGTACTACCTCCTATGGCAATCCAAAAGTGTCACTTTTTCGCCCCACAAACACACAACAAGAACAAGAACGTCTGTCGATCAACACAGTAGAAGACGAGAACAGAGATCATCGATGGATTTATCACTGTGAATGATCAGGTCAACTCCTTGAAACACATCGGCATCAGGATGTTATCTTCCTCGTTTCGAGTCGCGAGATTGACCAGCAAATCATTGCACAGCGACCCCAATGGCATTAAAGGTATTGTTTGCCGACTTTCGACCGTCACCCCAGCGCAGGCCTCCTCCACCCGGCAGGCAGTGACGAAAGAGGAGAGAGCTGTAAGGCGAGCGGCACGAAAGGAACGCGCAAACGCTTTCATAAGCATGGGCGCGGGTGGGCATGTGGAAGGCAAGACCGGTCAGTCCGCTGCTGCGACTGTCGGATCACACGCTTCGGGTCCAATGTTTGATGCCACGAGGTTCGGATGGTACGCTGCCGTTCTTATTCCGACGGCATTTATTGGTTGGGGAATTATAGACGACAAGAGCCCTCCCGCTAAACTGAGTAAAATGATTGGTTTGACGGATAAGATTGAAGAGTTCGCCAAACCCGCTCGGACGAAGCTGTTGCCCGATTGGAATCAAATTCCCAACATCCCTCCAGACTTTCCGGCCCCGCCCTGTCTGGTGATTGACCTCGAAAGCACGCTGGTTTGTTCAACTTGGGATCGTAAATATGGATGGCGTCATGCGAAACGACCTGGAGTGGACAAGTTTCTTGCATTAATGGCTCAATATTATGAAATCGTCCTCTGGACGCCATCGCCAGATGGCCTCGCCGGACCTGTCGTGGAATCTCTCGACCCAAAAGGATATGTGATGCACCGTCTTTTTCGTGATTCGACCAGTTATCACAATGGTGTTCACTGCAAAGATTTATCCTGGCTGAATCGACCCCTACGCAGAATTATTGCCTTGGATGATGATCCGGAGGCTTTGCAATTTCAGCCTGAGAACTTGATACGGTTAAAGCCATACGACAATCCCGATCTCGAGGATGATACTCTCGAACGCCTCACTCCCCTTCTCGTTGAGATTTCTCGTGAGGGATACGATGATATTCCCAGTCTTTTATCTCAATTCCAGGGGATGGACGCCGATGAAATTGCAGCGGAACATGAACGTCGTGTGAATGATCTTAGAGTAAGAATGCAGCAAACCGCCCAGAGAGGATTGGTGTCCTTTGCATCAGCAAGGAATAATTTACCACCACCTGAACTTCCTCCAAATCTCGTGGGTGATGGAGAAGGTCAGCCACAGCAATTGACTGCCAAGGATTTAGTGGGAAGTGCTCCGCCATCGGAGGCATTGGAGTCGGGCGTGATAGGATGGTTGCAGAGAAGGCAGAAACAGCAGGAGGAACATAATAAGGAGAAGTTCGGGTTGTGGAATGAAGTCATGATGAGGAAACAAGCTGAAAAGAAGAAGACTGTTTAGCATTTGAACGGAGCTCAACGTGCATTCCACTTGAAACTATGAAAGATGTTTCTGATGGAGAAAGGTCGCCTGGACATAATGCTCCTAATTTTACGCACATTAGTTTGTTACACATGTAAGCGGGGAAATCCCTTTATTAGATTGTTTACATTAATTATCGTCGCGTTCAGTAGTAAGAAGAAGATTATCCATCTGATTTCATCGCAATCGTTGACCCCCCTCGGTCGGCGAAGCTGTTGTTCATTGTTCAGCTTACGAATAGTTACGAATCCTCTACATCCGCTGCGATCCACGTGGAGATCTTTCTGTCCTTCTGTGCGTCGCCAAACCACCAATCATCGTCCCGTTTCCCGCTCCCGCCACCATAAGTCCGACTTACTCTACCATCATGAAAGATCATGAACACACACGCCTTCTTCATACACCACATCACTGACACTGACTCCTAGTACTCGAACCAGTAGTACGAATGTCGAGACCATGACCGTCAGTATCTTCTGCTCAGAATGTCGACTAGCAACAATCAAGCAACGGTCCCGTAGAATAATGTGCCAACATGTAATGGTTTCCCGCTGTCAAGGCCCCAATAGTAGCAATCGTATGATATTCAAAAAATCATCCATCGTTTTCCTCGGATTGTTGACCTGTGCCGTCGTCATCGTCCAAGCATTAGCATCATCATCGCCGAGTAATCTCTCGCATTGGGGGACGCGTGGCGGTGGGTCTCATGTGAATAAAAAAAAGAAGAGTATGGGTATCCCATACTCGAACAAGCTGTCGGTGCATGCCGTATCGGAGAATGACATGTCTTCTTCCGCATCGTCTTCTGATGGAATCAACCACAACGAACAACAGTCGGAAGATGAAGATAAAGTCAAGGCAAACAATATTCCCTCACCGCTGATCCGCCCGCTGAATGGAATATCTGTTGGTAGTAAGTGGAATACAATCGATTCTAGCAGCACCCCAATCACATTAAACGGTGCTCATCCTCCTACTCCCGGCAAATCAAAAAAGACCATTCTAACTCCAGGAGGATTTTCCGATGCAATAATTCCTGTGACCTACGTTGCTGAAACAAACCTTCCAAATGAATTCGGCCATTATCGTATCCGTGCCTATCGCATTGAAGAATTCGAGGATGTGACAAATCGAGAGCCAAACCCGTTGGGGGCGGGGGCTGGATTGGGCAGCGAACCATGTGTGATTTATTGTACAGATAAACCACCCTTTGGTGGAGAAAACGGCGGAGCAAAAGAGGTGCCAGTTAGAATACATGATCAATGTTTTACAAGTGAAGTATTTGGAAGTCGGAGGTAAGAAATGTATTGCATTTGATTCATGGATCATCGCCCGCGTCAAATTATTCAATATTGGATGTTCGAAATAGATGTGACTGTAGGGAACAGCTTAGAATGTCGCTAGAATACATACGGGAAAATGGGGGTGCCATCATCTATCTCCAACAAGAAGGGCGTGGTATTGGTCTTGCGAACAAAGTGGCTGCTTATGCGCTTCAGGATGTAGGACTTGACACCGTGGATGCCAACACCCACCTTGGCTTTCCCGAAGATGCACGAAAATATGGAGTTGTGCCTTCGCTATTAAAGGATTTGGGCATTGACTCTGTTCGACTCATGACGAATAATCCACGAAAGATCGAACGGCTTACTGCATTGGGTGTAGATGTGGCCGGAACAATTCCCATGGTGGTACCAAAAGCGAATCCTTACAATCGGAAATATTTGGAGACGAAGAAGGAAAGAATGAATCACACAAATTTTGGATCGATGTTATCTTCATCACCCGGGTCTATCTTATCGTCTGATAGAGAACATCCGGTTGCGGAGATCTACATTTCAGATGGCGAAGAGATGGCGGCAGCTGCTGTTACAGGAGCGCTCATGGATGACCCGAATCAATCGGGGGTGAAAGCCGCAAAGGATGGATATTGCTTTGGACGAAAATCAGTGGAAGATGCAATCGCATCCATTGCACGCGGGGAATTGATTGTTGTCGTTGATGATGAAAGTCGTGAAAACGAGGGGGACTTTATTATGGCTGCTGATTTGTGTACTCCTGAAAAAATGGCTGAATTTATTAGATATTCATCTGGTGTGATTTGCATTGGTATGGAGGGAAAAAGGATGGATGAGTTGGAGCTGCCACCTATGGTGGTGAACAATGAGGATCCAAAGGGAACAGCATTCAGTGTCTCGGTGGATGCGACCAAAGAGCATGGTACGTATTCGTTTGCCTCACACGTGTTTTGTGTTTTGCTGCTTTGCAATACTCTTCGTCTCGACTAATTTCCGTCCGTTGTCCAAAGGGATATCTACTGGTATCAGTGCGACAGATCGTTCAATAACGAGTGTCATGTTAGCAAGAGAGGATTCGAAACCGAGTGACTTCCATCGTCCTGGGCATATATTTCCCTTGAGGGCAAGGGAAAATGGAGTATTAGCTCGTGATGGGCATACAGAAGCTGCAGTTGATTTCGCGAGGTTAGCGGGCTCTTCGCCTGCGGGCCTGCTGTGTGAAATTGTATCGGAGGAGAATCCGGTGGAAATGGCGAGATTGCCTGAGTTGAAGCGGTTCTGTAAAAAGAGAGGCTACGTTTTGACAAGCATAGCAGATTTACAACAGTATCGGCGGGAAACAGGGCGATAAGGGAGACACAGAAGAGCGTTCAGCAATAGTTAATATTGTCCGTGAATCAGTTCTGTACCGTTTATTAGTATTATTTGTCTCTATCGTTACTCTATCAAACATTCTTCCAATCAACTCTCTATTTTCTATGCGTTGCGTTGCTTGTTGGAAGTGAACTTGACACATCATTTGTACAGTAAATGTGCATTATCCCTCATTTCTCATTGTGTACATATTGAAACTTGTGAAGGACTTGCACCTCAGATAACATTCAGTCGTATGTAGAGTGGAAACGGTGGTGCATAACACGAGGACATTATAATTGTCGACTTGATCTTGAAATGTGACCTGATTTACCGTGCGCTACATCATTCATGGCCTGATCTTGGACTTCCAGTATTCCGTGCGATACTCTCTTTACCAAGGTTTCCACCAAGCATGCTCAATGCAATGACGTCGTTTGAATCGAAGCCGCCGTATGATCTCATTGAGGTGAGTGATACCAAGGCGCAGGAGGTTGCTGCATCTATTTTTGGGGTCGCTTGTTGCTTGGCTTGTTGTAGCTGCCGCTTTTTCATCTCGTATCGAGTCTCAGCGGCCTTGCGGAGTGATTTCTGCTCTTGTTCCAGCGCAGCTGTGGCTGGACCCACAGCTGCATTCACCGATTGATTTTGACGGTCGCAAAAGGGAGGTATACGGACTAGTTGGAGACGTTCCTCAAGCGCCTTGTATCGTTCTCGGAGCGACACCAAGGTTGCGCACACTCGAGTCTCTATCGATGCCGGATCACTTACTATCGACTTAAATACTTCACTGAATGGTTCGTACATGGTATGATCTTCAACATGCTCATTTATATCTGATTTGGAAGATGTACCATGTTGAAGAGGCGTTGGGCGATAATCTTTCGAAGCATTGAATTTCTGCATTTCTTTCGATTTGAAGTACTTCTGCGCATGGCTCCGTATCTGTGCGGACGTTCTGGTTGGAATACAAGTTACAACCTTCTTCCACTCTCTTCCAAAAATCTTGAGTCCTCGTAAGAAGGCGTCATGTTCTGCTGTGGTCCAGCGACCCGATATGGTTATTTCTGAACATGTTGTACCCTTGTGTGAAGCGCTTCGATCTCGACTTTTGCGATGGGGGATGCTGCTCGATTCTCCTTGCTTACCCCGCGCCGAAAAGCGGGTCGAAGGGCACGCTTCGATTCGATACTGGACGGAATCTTTGGCTTGAGTGTTCAAAACTGGGGCCAACTGCAGTTGCATGCAATTACTTTGGATGGCATCGGCGGCGACGGCGACGAAATTTTCGGAGATCGTGTCAACGTTGGACATTCCGTCAGCGTCTTCTTCTGGGGCAACAAATAATGACGGCGCCATCAACCGATTCCGCTGCTATTCTCTCTATTTCGCCACGGTTTGTGGACAAGCTAAAACATTTTAGACCTGTTCGACCTCAGTTCAACCGCTGACCAACGAGAGAGAATAGCAGAGGTAGTAGATTGCAGTAGGATCCCACAAACTCTTTCTTCACTACGATACTACTTCATCGAAGAAGAACTCCGTGTAAGCTGTTGCCTGTTTGTGTGTGTGCTGTTCTGCGGTATTTTGGGATCAGAATTTTCTGGCGGAGACAACAGCGAAACCTCTGCTCGGCGAAGGGGCCTACTACCTACTACACAGGCGGGGAAGGGCAGACGGCTCACATCTACTGTATGTTTGTGTTAGTACC
>JALLBB010000800.1:0-11748 GCA_036939735.1 Discostella stelligera
GAACTTGCTTTGTTTTGTTGAAGGTCAACTAAGATTAATATAATAAATTTTCCTAATATATCATAATGCAACTGGTGTTAGTGGCATCTCGGCTGCTTTGCCTCCGCAGCATATTGCATGAAAATACTACTAGGAGGGAATGATGCGGGGATGAGGTTTGGAACAATACTCAAGTAGTTCACCATCATCCTCGAGAAATTACTGCTCTGAAGGCTTCTTGGCTCAATGTAACCTTACCAGTCGCCTGCTGCTTCTTTTTGCCTTGTTTTTGCTTTTCCAATAGCTTTTTCTTCCTTGTTACGTCTCCTCCACCCACCGTCTTGCCGCTCTTCGTCAGAACATCCTTCCTGTATGCTCTGATTCTTTCGCTGGCAATTATTTTCCCATCTGCCTTGGCTTGAATCACGGTAACGAATTGTTGTCGGGGCAACACATTTTGTAGCTTTTCACAGACTACCCGCGACTGTGATCGTGCCGCGTCAACATGACAAACGAACGACAAGGGATCCACCACCTCATTGTTGAGCATTATTTCCACCTTACACAAGTTAGACTCTTGTCGTGGCGGATCCGCCTCGGACACATCAAAGCTGGCATACCCAGTGGAAGTGCTTTTCAGCTCATCATGAAAATCCGTCACCACCTCCGCCCAGGGCATGACCGCAGTAATTTGCCATGCGTGTTCATCTATTGGCTTTGTCTCCATCTTCGCCCCACGTTTACGTTTGATGAGCTCCATGATATTGCCTGCATATTCCATTGGCGCTAATACTCGGACATTGACCATGGGTTCTAACACCTTGAAACGATGGCCCTGAGGTGGCCAATCAATCAAGTCCTCGATGATTTCCTCCATCGGCAACTCAATCGACCGATGATAATTTTTACTGGGAAGGTATTGAATGGTGTACGGCACCTTGGGAGGCGTGACAATAGCTTCCATGTTGAACTCATCCTCCAATCTTTGACGGAATACCTCCACATGCAATAGACCCTGGAATCCCACACGAAGTCCAGGACCTAGGAAAGGTCCACCACCGCTACCACTATTGTTGCTCGATCCAGCCGTCTGCTGTATTTCTAGTCCGGAGTCACTCAGGGCCAGACGAGAAACGGCTGCAAACAGTTCATCAAACCCATCGCCATCAATTGGATGAACACTAGCATACAGAACGGAGTGTTTTCCCATGGACACGGATGGCGGCAGCGCCATACCGTTCCCAATCAGAGTTGGAATTGATTTATTTAGCGAAAGGATGACTCCCGGGCGTGCCTCTCTGGGATCACGTAGCCCAGCTATGACATAGCCCATCTGGCCTCTGGTGAGCTTTCCAGTTCGTATTCGGTGTGGCATCATCAATCCGACTGGATGTTGTAATGTAGATGCAATATATAATGATAAGCATGCGAATCCGTAGAGTGCATTCAAAATTCGATTCACCTACTCACCTTCCTGGACCGAATAGTTATCCTTCTGAGCTGTGTGTGCACTAGCGTTACCGTCAGCTATGTCCTCATATGATGCAGGCTCAATAATCGATATCCTATCATTCTCTTCTATCTTTCCGGAGAGAATTCTCACAAGAGCAATCACCCCCCGCTTGCTCTCGAACCAAGAGTCAATGACTTTTGCTCGAAGAATCTCTCCGTCATCATCAGGTAGTGGTTCTGGCGGAGGAACCCTCTCACAAATTGCATCCAGTACCTTTTGAGATTAGTAGAGTGGATGGGCACGGCGATACTCGCACAATGAGAGAACACGTGCGCGTAAGTCACTCTGCGATAATTCTTACCTCTTTGATACCGATCCGAGTTCGAGCTGACGTCTTTAATATCTCATCTGTGCCGGAGATTAGCAGGCATTTCGTGCATGCACAAATCAATTACACTCATTTTCTTACCTGGATCAAACCCCAATAAATCTGACACAGCCAACGCAACCTCGAGCGGTCTCGCTGATGGCATGTCGACTTTGGTCAATGCTGGCAATATTCTAATATCTCCAGTGATGCTCACATCTCTATCCTCTCCGCTTTGATGCAAATCATCGTTTTCGAGATTGGTCATCTCAACTTCGATCTCTTTCCTCTCCCCTATTGCGGTTTTCGTGTCATTATTGTTCCTTCTTGTGGTCCTCATCATCCTTCTATGCCTTCCAATTGATTTTGCCTTATCATACACACTTAAAGTTTGCGCCTGCACACCTCTCGCGGAATCAATGAGCAATATCGCGCCCTCGACACCGTCTAAACTCTTACCAACCTCCATCCCAAAGTCTAGTGCAGATTAGTTGCGGAAGACGACGAGATGGCGTATAAGAAGAAGTGATGAGGCATGAGAATGTACAATAGATGATGCATGATTGCTCGTCAATGGCACTTAAGAACGTTAATTCACATGTATTCAAACTTACCTACGTGCCCTGGTGTGTCGACCATGTTGAGAAGCATCCATTCCGAGTTCGAGGAGGATGATGATGGATGCCGGTAGAGCATGGATGCCGCGGAGGCTCTGACGGTTATGCCCCGTTCTCTTTCGACGGCAAGGGTGTCGAGGATGGTAATCTCCTCCTTGTTATCATTGCTGTTCTTGGTATTGGTGTCGTTGAAGGTATTTGTCACCTTTGACATTGCAGGGATAGTATCTTCATCGTCGTGAGGTGGAGTAGTATTGCCATCCTCGCCACCAATATCGTAATCCTCGTCACTACCTCTCCCTAACTGGTGCGCGGTACATTGCCTCTCCCGTCCAAGATTGCCAGTGTATTCAAGTATTCGTGATGCCAGACTTGATTTCCCATGATCCTACATCCCAAATAAAGGCGTAGTAGCAAGTAATGATAATAATAATAATTTAGTCGAGTGTTGTATCAGCGGCATTGAATTCTGAAATGCTAGAGATGCAAAGGAACTGAATCACCTACCCATACAACAACATCATACTCACCACATGTGCAATGATGCAAAAGTTGCGAATGTTTTCCAACGGTATGGTATGCAATTTGTCCAAATGGTCTTGAATGGATAGTATCGATTCGGTATTTGCTACTCCTCTTCCTCCGTCCTCCTTTACTAATTTTTCTTCGTCGTTTCTATTTCTCTCCATTGACGCAATTTGCGATGTTGAAAATGCGCGTTGCCGCTGCTGATTCTTCTGGTGTTGTTGATGTTGATAATGGTATTTATGTTGTTGATTCCACAACAAGATTTGCCAAAATGGTGGAGTTGCCACAGCAGTCCATGCGTTTGATTTGATGTGATATTCCTGCAAAGTAGAAGTTGCACTGAAACTTCCATTAGGGGATGTAAACCATCCTCTTTGACGATATTTCCCATGCTGCTGCTGTTGTTTCTCATGGGCATGATTGGCAGTAGTAGTAGAAGTGCTACTGTATCCACCGTCGCCGATGCCGATGCCGCAACTACAACAACAGCGACGATATTTTTTTGGGTTCAAGAATGCTACCGACCTCAATGAATTTGTCATCGAATATAGCATCTTCATCGGGTTTACACCTCAACTCCGAATCCACACGGTTGCCCGTCGGCTCAGGAACGAAATCTTTATCTTAGCTATCTCTCTCTCTGTGGTTACCCCTCTCTCTCTCTCTCTCTAGAGAGAGCCTATTCGTCCATAGGCCGGCATAGTAGGTAAACAATACCATTTTCAACACTTTTTTCCGATATTCTGTTTCCTTTTTCGACTATTCCGAATTTCGATTTTCGTTGCTTTCGGATCGATTTCTAATTATCGGATCGATTTGGAGCAGTTCCCCCCGGCCGCCCCGCCAGACCGCTTCGCTCGACTGGGTGGATTCTGAATTCCACGAAAATGATTCTCTTCTTCTGATTGATGTCTGATTTTCCTCGGCATACACTCCAAGATCATCGACACTGGTGGCGTCGAATTATTCCATCCAATATCTATCATTATCATCGTCGTCGTCGGTATTACGTTTTCGGATGTGTGTGCGGAATAGCAATAGTGGCGATATCGATGCCATTACTGTTCACTGCGATTGCAACAAAAACTACTACTACAACTACTTATCATCCTACCGATGATTCCACCGCTACTACCGTCGGTATCAATAATGCCGACATCATTCAAAGCAAGAATGGTGCTCACATTATAATAAATCAGAATCAAGATCATATTGCGCAAGATCGTTTCATTCACAATCGTCGTGATGACAACAAGACCAGCAAAGTTGATCAAGTTGTCAATCCTGCTGACAACATCGAAGAAGCTCCTCACAATTATGGAGTGCTTCTAACACACTATCACAAGACTGGATACGTCCTATCCCGACATTTCATGCAACTTGTCATCGACTTGGAATACGCATCCCATGATGGAATGACATCGCCATCATTACAAAAAAATGCACAGTCTGCACAGGGGAAGAAGTCCATTCAAAAGATCCAGAAAATCAATCATTTTGTCACAAATAAAGGGGTGCAAATTGCATTTGGTCAACGGGGGAATTGGATCACCAGCTTTGTACCAGCGCGGAGACATAGTGCTATTACTGGTTGCCCGCCCTTTTTTACGTTGGATGTTGGGGCGATGCATGTTCAAGAGAGTCCAGATCTATTCTGTGATGATGAGGAATTGATCAGGCTGCTGTTTGGGATTGGAGGCGTTGGTGGTGTTAGTTGGAAGGAGTCATTGTCGCAGCACTACCACTTCAACCGAACTAGCCGCAGTAACTACGTGCCGTCCTCGTCCCGAAATAGTAGCATAGGTACTGCTGGTGGTGGTCCTGGACAGAATGACGCTGTTGGTGGTAGTAGCACGGGGGTGAAAATAGTACATTTTGTACGTAACCCGTTTGAAATGGCGCTCTCCAACTACCTTTATCACTCGCAAGAACCAACAGTGAGTCCAAAACATGTAGCAGTACTATGATTCTGTTTTCGTCGGGGACTTCAGCACCCTTTGCTCATCTAGTTTCCCGCCCATCAAGCCCGAGGATTGGGTCCACATTGACGACCCTTGCGAGGCCAGCTATAATTCCAGCGGCAAGAAGTCTTTGGCGTCGTTCGCGCTGCCGTTACTGTCGAGCAGGACAAGCATTACCTCGGAGCAACTTGATGCAGTTGTTGCACTGTGTCACTCATTATATCAATCCAACTCCACATCATCCATGCCAAACAGTAATTATTTGGAGAATGCAACATTTTACGAACATCTCATCAAGCTGAACCGTGGCGATGGCCTTCGACTGGCCACGGCTCAGATGGTGATATCCTCGTCTTCCGCCAATGGTCATTTAGCTGGCGGAGATATTCTGAGGATGGGACACAATGTACTGAAATTTGAGAATCTACGAGCATTATTGTCATCGACATCGACGGTGATACCACATCGTGAGATGAACATGATGGCAGGGAAAAGAAAGTTTCACTTGCTTACCTTGTCGATGGAAGAGTACATGGCAAGCGTGAAAAACACTACACTGCAATTTCTTGATTTCGTACTCGGTGACAATGGTCATGACAACAGTGCAGCGATTGTTCCCAAGGGATTAAGAGTGAAGGCAGCAGAAGACTTTGAAAATAGAACCGTTCATTCGAAAAAGGGAGAGCATGTAACACTGGGGAAACATGATGATAGAGACGAACTGATCCAATCGTTGCGGGATGATAGCATACTTGGTCCGGTATTGAGTGAGATTGAAATACTCGTTGAAGAAGCTCTGCGGAAGTCGGAAGTCAGAGTGATGCTCTCTCTTGGCATGTAAAAGTAGAATAACTCTTGGCGTTCATTACGTATCACCAATTGTAAATTATAACGGTCTTCATCTGCACTGTCCTTCCAACTTTCAAAGCAATCTCCTCAGCATACACACGAAATACGAAATGGAGCTTTTTTGATACCACCACCACCCGCATGACGACATGTTTTGGCGGGAGAGCGTAGCTACAATAATAATATTAGTGTCATCATCTGCGTCAGCCTCACTTTATTTTTCTTAGTTCAGGTTCAGGAGGTGGTCGCTATGGTTTGTATGGGGTTGGGTGAATCAATTGATAACTCAGTAATCTCTCTAGAGAGTAATACCGACCAGAGAATGACAACGAGGATGAAATACATTACAACCACAGTAGTCATAATCGTCACATTGGACATTGCGTCGGCATTCCAGCCATCTCCTTTCCGTCAACGTCACCGCATCCGTCGTGATGGTATCCGCATCGAATCATTAACTTCAAAAGCAACCTCCAGCTCATCCATCACGACGACAACGCAAGTGCAAATGCAAATCTCTCGCCGACAAATAATTTTCGAAGCTTCGTTCCCCATCGCCGTAGCGACAGCGGCAGCGTCGCTCGTGACGCATCCTTCACCTGCCGACGCCGCTGCTGCCATTCAAGACTCTCTCGAGATCAACGAATTCCTGCACACGGGCGTCGACACGGGTGGGAACATGGGCGTTAGTTCGCAGGCGGGAAAATCTCGTCCGCAAACGGGCGTGGTCTTTCGCGATGGCACCGACGTACTGCAGGGGAAAAGCGGAAATGTCTCCGCCGAGATTTTGGTAGGCACCAAGGCCCGGCCGACTTCCGTCTTGGTGTCCTTTACTGCACCGTACAAATTAGAGACCGGGACTGTATTCGACGTGGAATGCCGTGATGGCACGACGGGCGATGGCGTATTTCTCGCGGTGACGGAATCGACTGGAGGAAAGTCGCTGGAGGAATTACCGGCCTCCTTCTTTTTGAATCGTTTGTTTGATCCCACTGGTCGATTCTCGTTTTACGGTCCGCCCACAGATGTCAAAGTGAAGAGGAGCAAGCTATTGGAGGACGACGGCGAGCGGCGGATGTTAGAGTTGACTTTCTCGAACTTGTCCCAGAGTACAAACGCGGAGATTCCTCGTAATGCCGTGTTAGTTGCGTCAATACCAAAGGGAACGGACCATGTCGTGATGTTAGTGGCGAGCTCGAATGCGAATCGGTGGAAGAAGGGAGGTGCCGAGGCGCGAGCAATGGAAATTGTCGACTCATTTCGGGCAGTCCCTGCACCGAAGACTAGTTTGAAGTTGCGTGCAAAAGATCGGAGTGGTGGTTCGAGCCTGGACTTTTGATGGGAAGGGCGATCTGTAGGCAAAAAATACAATCATGTCTTTGTTGACATGAAATAATCGAACGCCTTCTACGTTGAAGTGGGTAATATTGTTGTTCTTATTGCAAGCAATGGTCAACTTCAAATTGTGTGGAACTAGAATTGGGTGTCTAAGTGGCTGCTTCTTCTTCGCCGTTTTCCATGAGCACGGGCTTTTGCAGTAAAATAATGTAACACGTGTCCAGAATCGAGTCATTTACTGCGGGCTGTAGCGTCATGCAATCGAAAGTTTGTCAGGATGATTGCCCTTGGCTTCGCCTGGCGAGTAAGTGGCACTATTCAATGTCATTTCAGAAAGTTAGTTTTTTCTTCGTTACGCTCCAGCTGTTGGCGTAATTCTTTTTCTCATAATCATCGGTGTCGAACTCAGTATCCAATGACTTAATCACCCGATTCTTAAACTTTGACGTGTATTCCTCATCTTCGTCGTTGGAGCTATCGTCCTCGTCCATGAAGTCGTATTTACTGGTACCAGTATCGTACTGACAGTGCCTACACATGCAGCTCTCATCATCATCATCATCCATTTCAACATCATCATCATCATCTGGTAATTCTCGTAACCTCCTTGCAAGTATCTCGCCCCTCGCCAAGATCAACTCGTCGTGGTATTTCATCAAATAATGGTCATAGTTCTTAGATAAGCCACAATATTCATTCTCCGAGTCGGATTCATCATCATCGTTGCAAAGGAGGTCTTCCTCAATGGCTTTCCCCTTGTCCTTGTATTCGTGTAGGTAGTTCCTTAGTCCATCACTCTCGTCGGCTGAGATGGTTGCCGCTGCTTGAGTTGCTGCTGATACTACCAATGGAGATGGGGATGTCTCTGTGTCTTCTGTGTCGGTGGTTATTGTTTGGTGGCAGGCGGTTGCGCACGAGTCCTCCTCGTTTTTTCTCCTTTTACTTCTGGTGATCATGATGATAATGTGCTCAAATATTTTTGTATGATGTTTCTGATCATCATCATTGATGGCGTCTTGTGTTTTGTGTTCATGCTGGTTACGTAGCAAGGTTGCAGGCTGGTTCGTAGAGGCTGGTGCATGCTCTCTGTTCCCTCTGTTTTGCCTGCTTCGTCCTTCGCGCTTCGTTTTGCCGCGCGCCATTTTTTCAACTCTTTTTCCTCCTTCTCTTTCTCTCTTTTGACTGTTTCTCCTCCCCCTTTTTTGTCTCTCTCTCTAGATAGAGTACTTCTACCTATCTGCATTCCCTTTTCCACCAATAGCAGGAATTGATTGCATTTCATAAAACGAATCCTAATTGATGAGTGATGATGTTGCGTCCTGACAAGTTCTAATTCTAATTTATGAGCTATGTACTGCACTCTACTCCTCTCAGCTCTCACCTCAGCGAAAGAAAGGGAAATGCGGATGGTCGTTGTATGTGATCTGAAAGTTTTTGTATCGAGTGCAGAAAATGAAATCGCCTTAGTAAGATCCTCGTCAATATCAGCTTCTTAACGCGGCTTTTGTGTCGTTGGCTTTCGTGTTGGCATTCGCGATGATGGCTTTGCTGTCGAAGGCTTTGCTGTCGATGGCCTTGCTGTCGAAGGCTTTGCTGTTGGATTTGCTGTCGGGATCCTGGTTGCTGGCCTTGCAGTCGAGGGCTTGGCAGTCATAGTTCCTGTTGGCATCGTTGTCGGGGTAATGGTTGTTGGAGCAGGCGTTGGAGCACTGGTTGATGGGACGAGTGTTGGGGAGGTTGTTGGGTTCGCAGTTGGGCTGGAGGAGGGCTCGGGGCTGTTTGTTGGGCTTGCAGTCGAGGGCTTGGCAGTCATAGTTCCTGTTGGCATCGTAGTCGGGGTGACGGTTGTTGGAGCAGGCGTTGGAGCAATGGTTGATGGGACGAGTGTTGGAGATGTTGTTGGGTTCGCAGTCGGGCTAGCGGAGGGCTCGGGGCTGTTTGTTGGGCTGGCGGAGGGCTCGAGAGGACTTTTCGTTGGACTGGCAGAGGGCTCGGGGCTGTTTGTTGGGCTGGCAGAGGGCTTTGGAGGGACATGTGTTGGGCTAATTGTGGGCTTTTGCGACAAAGAGAAATGGTACCATGTTGACACCTCTAGTGAACAATCCAAAAAACTGAGATCGAATCAGTAAAACAATATAGCATGAACTCACCACACCGGGAACCAAAGTGGCGGAGGGGACTGCTGTGGTCGGTTTTGGTAGACTACTTGTGGGCTGATGAGGAGAATAGAGAATAATTAAACATATTTTTTGAGAATGGGAAACAGTCAGTGTTGGTGGCGAGTTGCGTACCTGGGACGAAGTTGCTGGTGAGTCCGCCACAGCCATCCGATACGCCGCAATTATGGACTTTACACTGTTAATCTGACTCGCATTATCATGCTGGGGACTGCCCATAGCATTTCCGTGATATAAATACACATTGTTCGAGAAGCGCTGAACTCGGGGGCATCCGGCTGAGGTAATATTGTCGCATTGACCTGAAACACAATCGTAAGCAAGAATGGAACGGAAGGAGCCGCTGGGATCACGCCAGCCGTAATTGGATGCGCTGGAGGCACATGCATTCGCGGTTCCCTTGTCATGATTGCATCCCATGTTGTGGGCCACTTCATGACCAAATGAGTAATATCCAGTTGCGCAATGCCATGCCGTAACCGAAAACATTAAATCACTTCTAGGTCCCATGTATCCCATTCCACAATATTGTTCGTCGTCAATGATCATAGCAACAATATCAGCACCATACACATCACGCTTTTCGTGGACGTCATCCATAATACCATCGTTTATACTCCGGATGGCTGATAATGCCATGTTGAATGCATTGGTCGTTGCTTCAACGTAGTTTGGTTCGCGATAGGCATGCACAAGACGAAGCTGTGTCGTCACGCCGGATAAATTGTAAGCTGTGTTTGTCTCGGCAATGGCAAGGTCGATCAATCCCCGCATGTTGTTCTCTGTAATGTCTGTTAGGGTGCAGTTAACCGCAAGGCCAGATTTCTTGCATTCCGCTTTCTTCGTCCACAAGACCATGACATCGATGTTACCCCCTAAATCGTCAGCAACTAAGCCTCGGCGATGTTGGTGAGGTACTGACGATGACCCAGAATGGATGGTCGACCGTGTGGAATTGTTAAAAATGAATTTCTCGTCCTCGACTCTGATCATGAATGTCGGACAATGTAACAAGTTGGTTTCAGATTTAGATCGATTACCATGAAGAAGAAGAGCGATGACGACACACTCACGACACTTCTATTTCAATCGCATCCAACTCGGGCGGATAGTCGTTTGCCAAGTTGCACTCCACGATGGTATTCGTCCCGGTGGCATCCGGGCTAAAATCACAAATTTCTAGCCCAACGCTGGTGCTTCCAAAGATGTAACTCTCCCCCCGTGAATTTTTCCCGCGCGTCACAACGTTCATGTCGCCCCCCACGACAGTGGCTCCACTACCAAATAGGGAACCACCGGGAGAGGACGAGGCAGTAGTTTCGTCGACGAAACAATTTGAGGATCCTCCCCGGCCTCTGGAATGACATTTGTATCGACGTCCAGGCCCAAAGTCGATGTCGATAACATCGCCTGCTACGAACTTGGGGTTGAATGATGAAGGATCAATCGTGCATCGCCGCGAGGATTTGCCTTGACAAGATTTTACTCGCAATTGATTCTTCGTTTTTGTGGTGGTTGGCGAGGCTTGGGCGAAAGCCAATAAGAAGGACGACAGGCCCATGAGTGTGACGACGGTAATAAAGGATGCCATGTTGTTTGGATGACAGTTGAACCCTTTGCAAGGCGGCGTGCGTGACACTTCTACTTTAAATCAGCGACTGTTTTCGATGGATCAAGTGAGAGGAACTGTTCCGAATCAGTGCGACTCGATCGCGCATCAACGCGGCGATCGTCATGATTGTGTTTACTGGTTGTCGTTGGATATCTGGCGACACTACTATTTCCAATTAATTCGTCCAGGATGTAGTAGTCCATCGAAAACCTACGCACGAAAAGCAGCAACTGCAAAAAATGACCTCGGAGCTCTTGCATTTCATTCATGGGCAATCCCGCCCTGCATGCTGCCTGCCTGGCTGCCTCTGGCTGCCTGGTCGTCGTCTTTGAGTTTTTGATTTTTGGCGGGAGGTATTTTTTGCGGGAGATGATGGCAACGGAAAGGGTTCTCACTAAATGCCTATCAATACTAAATCCAATGTTAGCACGGACCCTTTCGTTTTCTTTTCGGTGCCGACCCGCCCCGGCAAAAGAGGCGCCATCGGTTCATCAGGCAGAGCATGACCATGATGCGCGCGACGAGATATTCCTGTTAAAAATGTGGCATCCGCCGACCCCGGGAAAATATTATGCGCATGCTTCACTCCCAAGCCAATGCCGCAGAACAACAACGCGCCACATAATAATATTTCAAGTGCAAATCAGTTTACAATCGCGTCGGCATCGCACATTACCGAACAATTTGTTGAGAAGCAATCATCATGTCCGATACACTAACGAGATATTTCAATATCAACGTGGTCAAGAACGATGACCTGTATTCACCATTGACTCAAGAGGGCAATATCTGTGGCGTTGGACTTAGGCTAGCGCTGAATCACGATCCTCCACTGTACGACAACACTCCCTGTGTTGGCACAGCCTA
>JALLBB010000801.1:0-11727 GCA_036939735.1 Discostella stelligera
CCGTCATACCAGAAAGTGCGGCAAGATATGTTGGACAAAATCAACAACCCTGATCTTTCTCTCTTTCAACGTCTTTGCACATCAGATTGCAAATTTAATTGCACAAATGGTTCCTTTGAGCCCAACAATGCCTTTGACGCTGCATCTGATGATGGTGACAATAACGATCCTACTCTTGTCAAGAAAAAATGTAAGGTTCATAATTGCCAATCACACCACTACACAATTGATGATTATCATAGCTCAGCGTACTACATGAAGTTCCTTAGTGATTTTGTTGTTCGCATTCCAGAACAGAGTGACACTACTGTTCACAAATTAACGAGGAGGATATCTTTGATTTCCAAAAGTACATTTGTGCATGGTTTCGGGTTCCTCTCTACAAGGTTGAAGAGATCTGTGCCAGAATCATCTCAGAAAAAATACTGAGGTTGAGCCGTCACTGCTGTTCTAACATGCTTCAACTCAAGACTTAATTACTTGTGATGGGATTGCTTGCCATTCTAGGTGGGATTTAAACACAGCTCTATCAAGTACCAACTCTCACCAACATTTGTGCTACTGAACACAACAACTTCTTTCTTTGGTTTGTCAATTTCATGTATGACATTCGGTTGGAGTCCATTTACATGCCAAGGAATGAGGAAGAGCTACAGGAAGTGATGAAAAATATGAGAAAATGGGTCTTCCAGGTACAATGGGATTGGTAGATGTTGTTCATGTCTCATGTCAAATGGTTGAATACGTGACAATGGATACTTGCAGTGGCCACATTAATGTGTCCTTAAATGAGGTCCGAGATGAATGAACCATTTGAAACGTGCTTGCATGTTTGGAATTCTGAAAGGTAGGTTTAGTTACCTTGATTGCAGTTTCAAACATTGTTGAATACTTGTTTGTGAAAAGGTATTTGTTGCATGTTGTGTACTGCATGACATGATGCTTGATGAAATGAGGAGAGCGCCACCAACTGAATGCGTTGGAAGACGATGTTGCATGCCTGATTCCGGTGTTTGGTTAGATGGTCTGACAGAACTAACTGATGACAAATTGAATCCATGATCAGCAATTAAAAAACAGTTTAGAAATAATTTTCATCGACACCATACCTTTAACTTCCATTGTCTTAGTGTAGTGACCCGATGCACTATCCTCTTTTGCCTTTGAGTTATAACACCGGATTGTCATTTTCTCCTGCAATCCAAAGTTGGCAAAACATCGTGAGGAAATTGCTTGAATTAATGACAAGTACCAATTAAAATCGTTCAATTCATTGAGCTTCATTATATTTTCATTACAACAAAGCGTCGCCGCCTCGAGCATATAAACAAATTCCACCGCTTGACTGTTTGCGCTGCTAGTTGGAGTGCAATCCATGTGGTAGCTACAGAGCTTGTTAATTGGAAAGTTGTCACCGGAAGAGAATCCATTCATCCCATCATCATCATCATTGTCACCATTATCGGTTCTGTTGAAATAAATTTCTAGGGTCTCTTCCTCTACCTCATTCTCTCCCTCTCCCTCATTCTTGTCATCACCCTTTCCCCCGTTGTTGTCGTTGACTTCATCACAGACATTAGTTGTTTTTCCACTTTTGTTCATGAGGATGGATTCAATGGATAAAGTAAATGGGAATTTGTGTTTGTAGATTAGCTTCCATCATCAGTCAATACACTCTCAATCCTTTTTCTGTTCATGTTACTTGGACAAGAGGTAGGTCAAGTGAGAGAAGCATGTTGCACCAACTGTAATGCTATTTTGCTTCTGCTTCTCCTGGAAACAAAGGGAGTGGCGAACATCTTGTATGGCAGAAGATGACATTGCAGAATTTCCGCTGCCAATCACAGTGTCATCACATGAAACACCAGGTGGTGCTCGTAAGCTGGAAGTGATTGCGCCATGGCTGGCAGTGCTCCTGATTGGTGCACCGTGTCAAGCAGTACTCTTCATGATTTGCAATCTTTGGCAATTGGTGGTGAGGATGATGAGGGGACTTCTGCCAAAAGCCACCCTTCAACGCATGTATAGGGAGTGATTATATTTATTTTATTGAAGTTCTGCGGGAATGCCTATTTGCGGGAAGAGTAAGAAAAAAGAAACAAGAAAGTAACAAATTAAGGCACATGGCACATAGCCAACTGGGCAATAGCGAGCCTAACTGAAGTTTTAAGTACATCTTAAGGGCCCTAAAGATATTCTAAGACTGCACCTCCCGCACCACTCAAGCATAAGCTGCAGTGGGCACAAGCTTGGAACAATGTTGGACTGCTGCATGATACCAAAGGCCTTCCATGCCATCCTTTTCCTCTGTATTATTAGTGTGAAGCTATTTTTCTCTGACAATACAAAAAAAGGATGACCAAAGTAATCCTTATAAACATCAGACTACCTGCCCCAACTTCCCATACTGCTCCAGCAAACTTGACAATAGAGGAGACAGGAGACCCACCACACTAGGGGTGAACTGTAACTATAGAAACCATCATCAAATCCAAAAATGGCCACAAAGGAAAAAGAAGAAAAAACACTGACAACAAAAAAAACAGCACTAAAAAGAACCACAAAAAACACACCCAAATAAAATTTTCCCAAACATGATATCTCTCCAAAAATCTCTATCTCTAATCACCCTAACCATGTTCTGCCCTCATATCTGTTTTGTTAATGAAATATGATTTTATGTCTTTGAGGAGGACAATGATGTGACAACAATGATGACTACAATGAAAATTATGACAAAATTACATGTCAACTGTCTTGTTTGAGGCTGGGTCATCTTAGGTACTGAGGATTCAATGTGCATCAGCAGGACATCTTTATTGGCACTTTATGTGCCTGCTAAAAGGGATTAAATATAATTTCTTTAATATCTTGCTCTATTCTTAGCTTTCATGTGGCACTTGTCTGTGCAGAACAGTTGGCTTATGCAATGCCTTTTTCATTACCATGAAGCCAAATTTTAAGTGACATTTTTAGACCTAATATGTTTACACTATTCTGTATTCATATTAATTTGATTCTTTTTACTAATGTGCCAATTATTGTACTGTAAAACGAAAAGAGAAAGGGTTTCATTATCTTCTTTGAACCAAATAATGTTGGCTTATTTTTGTTGATACACAATTGTATTTCAGCAAACAAAAGAATCTATGATGCACTGTCGCCAACATGTCAAGCCAATATTTTGACATTTATTCGGCCAAAAATCAACATGCTGACATCTGTCAGCAGCTGAGTAAATTGACACAGATAACAAAAACAGAATCTGTGGTGTTGTCTGAACATACAAAAAGGATGGGCCTTACTATCATACTTTTACTTGTGGCATTGATGAGCTGCTGCATAGGGCTGCAGTTGCTGAAGACAGCATGCATTATGTATTATGTCAGAAGGTTGTTTCTGGCATAGAGTGTGGTTGCAAAAGAGAATACCAAGATAAAACAAGTAACGTAGAATTAATTGATGAGTATTAAATATTAATTGGTCAGCTCTCTACTTCTTTGACACAAAGATAGGCGGTTAGATGTCTGCCGCTTCCCACTTAAACATTACAAACTGCTTGAGGACATTATTTCACTGTACAACGGTGGGTGGCTATTTTCGTACACCATGTGATCTCTTCACCCAATCCATAAACGTGGATTGATCTTTTTATCTGGTTTCATCATGAACACTCAGTCTTTGAACGATTGCTCTCAACATCTGAATGATCATTCTCTCTGCACTCTAACAAATTTCTAATGTGCGTCTCAATCTCCTCCAGTAAAGTTCCCGCCTCCCTTTCAGTGATGAGGTTGTGATCCAGCTGCTTCGAATAACAATACGCTGCTCTGTTCAGCAGAATCCGACATGCATAGTGAGATCTCACCATGTTCACACTTGCGACATCGAATTTTCCCAATGACTCTTCTGCCAATTTCTGCTGCTGTTCACTCTCATATATCACAACTTGCTCGGCATCAGTCAGACCAGCCTCACTTGTCTTGATAAACTCACGTGTGAATGCCTTCCTTGCTGATTCATGAGCGTAAGCAAATGCAAAAATCTGCTCAATACGAAAACGTTCCTTGTAGAACTCTTTATTCATATCCCTGATCAACCGCCGCATGTCAACCATCCTACGCATCATTGTATCAGCTGACCGGACCCAACTGTCTGATAGTTTTTGAAGATAATTCCAATCATCCATAGGAAGTCCTCTCGAAGCAGCGTCTTCGGCAAAATCGGTAGATCGACAAAGCGAATAGACTAAGAATCCACGTGCGTCCATCTCTCCTAGATCTACTTGGCGATGATAGGCATTGCGCAATATCTTGTAGAAGGCGACTCGTTTTTCTTTGACAACAACATCGTCAGCCTTATCACTGTGGTCCAAATTCGAACTGGTGCCATGCCTAATGCTAGACACGGACATTTGTCTCTCGCTATGCATCAACGAGTTGAAACTATCCTGGGCTTGACCAAGTTCCACATTACCGTCTTTCATGATGTGAGACTGAGAAAGATGTCGAACTAAACCCTTCAAGTTAGGTGGCTTGTAAGACGCTAGAGGAGAACTCTCCTACAAAAAACGGCAAACGTACAGTAAAGAGTAAACTTAGAGTGATGGTATCGAATAACATGAAAAAGTGATGGCATCTGCTAACCTTGTGAATATTCACCGCGGCCATCAACTTATCATAGTCAACATCATCTAGAATTATGACAAAAGAAAATGAATAAGATCGCATTTCGTACTTTGCAATCTGTTGCCGACTAACACCATGTACTTACTCAAAAAAGGAATGTGAGCCTTGACGACTTCAAAGTTCACATCGTGAAAGCGATCCTCCGTGAGGAGAGCAACATATTCTTTCAATGTGAATTGGATCATTTGTTCACGACAGTCTTTGATGTATTTATTGCGCGTTTCTGTTGGTGTTATAAGCCCAAGCTTCTTCAAGAGGTAACCGGCTGTTGGCCCGTTAATCATCAGGGTGAGAAAAGCAACTCCACCGACCATACCGAAAAGCTGGGCTGCGCTTGTTCGATAGTTAATCCGAGTTTCTTCGCTGACATCAGGAGATGATGTGTAGCGTTCTACAAACGTCACGAATTAGGAAAAGGGTCAGCTTTGAGCATGCAGTGAAAAACGTGAATAAGAAACTCACCGACGTCAGAAAAAAGGGCTAGGGATAGTGCGATTCCGACTGTACCACGCAATCCACTATAGCTCATCAATACTGCCTCACGCCAGTTAGTTCCAAGTCCGATTCGAGATAGTAAAGGGTAAAATAAGAATACTAGAACAAATCGCATCACGTTAAGAATCAGAAATAGTGCAACCAAATAACCCTGATCGACAGAAGGATGGATGGAATATCGGATGAGAGCATCTACGATGAACAAAATGAAGAGGTTGAAATTGCCAACAATGCCGTATCCTCACCCAATCCTTCGCCCTGAACAGTCCGTTCCCATCAGGACCAGAAATAACTCTCCCAAACTCGCATCCTCCAAGAGTAAAGACAAGTGTGTTCAACAAATTCTCCACAATGTTCCAAAAGCTGACGGACATTTTTGTATCATTGTACAATGTTTCACCAAACGCCTTGACGGTCACTCCACAGAATAGAACTGCAAGAATTCCAGAGCAATGCGCAAGAATTTCGGAGGTGAAAAACGACAGATACGCGGTTGTGATCGTCGCGACGACTTGATACAGGGAGTCTTCTCCGGATAGGCGCCGGTTGAGATTGTACGTCATGATCAATGCACCAAATCCGAATAGAATTCCTATGCAGGCTCCGCCCAAGGAGAGTCGAAAGAAAATCTTGAACCCTTCTCCCCATCCGACGTACTCGCCCACGCCCGGAATTCCCATCTCGTACAGGAATCGAAGACTGAAGATGCCGTAGAATACAGCGGCGGATCCATCATTCATGATACTTTCCCCTGCAATGTGAGTCTTTCGTGAACAATAATGATTGGTGAATCTGTAGTGCGTTCGGGAGAAGTAGTATAGTAGTAATGGCGAGCGAGGAAGATACTTACTTGCAATCGAGCGGGCGCTCCCAGCTCGTTCAACAGCACGGCAATCGCCACGGGATCGGTAGCGGATAAGATGCTTCCAAACGTCATGCAGAGATCGAATGACCATCCAAAGTCGAACATGTAGTTGGCCACCAGCGCCGTTAATATCGTCCCGGCCAGGACCATGGGGAATGCCAGCACGACCACCTGCCAGAACGTCATGATGAACAAGTGAAAGTCCATTTTGTACGAATCCAAGAACAGCAGGCCAGGGAGGAAGACGAGCAAAAGAACCTTCCCCTCCATTCCGATCCACGTCGTCGCCGAGAAGGTGATGCCGTTTTCTGGCACGCGCGGCACCTCGAAGCCGATGAGTGCCCCGACCACGAACATCACCGCCGTGGCGGGTATGGCGTGCGCGTAGCGCGATAGGACGTAGTAGGCTGCGATTCCGATGAACTGGACGAACCACGGAAACAAGACGGCATAAATCTCGCTTTCCATCTGTTCGAATACAGATTTTTCATAATCCTCTTCGCCGCCGGCACCGCCGTTGTTGGTGCTGTTGCTATTGCTGTCGATTGTTGTTTGACCGCTGCTTCTGCTGCTAGGGTCGGAGGCGTGAACAGTGGCAATGCCACTGACAATGATGGTGGTGCGAAGAAGCCACATCGAAAATAATAGCATGCTATCACTACCTCGGGTGATACTACTTGTGTCATTGGGTCTCATCCTGCATCGAACTTTCTTATTCCTATTGTCCGTCATCGTCATTGCTTCAGCTTCACTAGAGTAATTAACTTATTTTTTGTGATCAATAGTGATCAAAATCAAACATCATCATGATGTTGTCATGATATTTCAGTTGTTACGGGCAAACAGTATTTTTGAGTTGGGATGAACTTTCATTCAGGAGAGGAAAATGGCAGGAAGTTGATAATTCCACTCTTCTCGTCCATTCATCGTTGTTCATCACGACGACGAAGTAGTATCTCTCTAGAGTAGGTACGTAGTACGAAGTGATAATCTTCCCTCTGGGTTCGCGTTGCAAGTGCACAACAGGGAGGAAGCAAGATGATAGGTAGAGAGATGAACCGACTGAAAGTTGTGTTGGCGATCCTGGAGGAGAAGAGAAGCGTCACCTAGATACTACCCAGCAGCAGCTGCTATCAGGCTGATGTGTCTGCCCCTCTCCAGGCAGGCATCATTCACTCTGTTTCTACTACATAGGAATACGAACAAAATCAAATCTCCTTCAGGTTCCGACCCAAACACTCTCGAAAGTGAGGGTATTTGAGTTATCACAATGGATGATGGCTTACTTAATAATATTATGGATGGATCAAGATGCTCCAAGCGGCACTCACTACCGCCCATGATCGTTGGCAACTACAATTGCCGCCGGCGACATCCCGACGTCACCTTCGCCGTCACCGCCACCACTTTACTCGTGATGCTGATGCCACCGGCCATGCTGCAATCTATAAGCGTAACAAATGCCAAGGATCCATCACGTCCAATTATTATGGGATTAAGAAGATTCAGCAATAGTAAGCCCCGGCAGAGTTCGGAAATGTCGGGAGGCGTAGTTGTTGCTGAAGAAGAAGAAGAAGAAGAAGAAGGGTTATTTCTAGGCGAGCTGGATCAAATGTCGCAGTATCAAGGAGAAGATAATCAAAGCAATCATCTTTTTCACAGCAATAAATCTGTTTCTGAAAAAGAATCGCCAGGGACATCACTATTGAGCCAAAATCTTCATACCCACCACTTACCCAGGATACACGTTGATCTGTCGGGCCGTGTAATGAGCCATTTCCTATCTCCATCAAACAACCGCGGCGGCGAACGAGAGTCTGTACCTTTACTCACTATTCCACTGAAAGAGTCGACAAAGACTTATTTGTCATCTCAGGAGGAGGAGGAAGAGGAAGATCCTCGACAACGCCGCAGCACCAGACACACTACTTTGCAGCGATTCATCCCACACCTCTTTCTGGGTGCGTACTATGATCTTGATGAAGTATGGTATGGTGCAACACGTTGGATCACCAAATGCTCCTGGGGACCACTCAACATACCTGGAAACAGAAATTCAATGTCAAAAACAAATGCATCGAATTTGGTGTTACCAGGAGGAGATGATGCTTCATCTCCGACGACGTTAAGAACGAATCAAGCCTGGCATTATGTGAAGAGCATTCCAATGATATTATTTCCCTTTTCGAAATCAACATCATCCTCATCATGGATTATCGATCTGGAGGGTGAGCAAAGCGTCTTTGATTGCTCCGATTCGACGTCTCGGATTCGCTTGATCCAATCCCAGCAATCTACCTCGAACGTCAGTAAGAACTTGCAGCGACGGACAGCAACACTGTTTCCTCGAATAGTTTCTTTTGAATACGACTCTGCCAAATACATCGACGCCAATTTACCCTACACAAAGCGAAAACTTCAATACTCGCCCTGCCTATCCATGAATATTCAAACGCCATTCCTACATCGACGCTTAGAACTAAATACCAAGAAAACATGGATAATCAAAGAAGGAGGAGACAAGTATGGCAATTATTACGGCGGCGAATACTTCAACAGCGAATCCAATGCTGCCAATCGACGGTTAAATCATATCAAGGAACGGTACAGAGATGGTATACCTAAATCTATTCCAATGCGATCTCTTGTAACTCCCGAAGAACGAACAAGTCTACGGAGCAAACTCTCGAACTGGCTCGAGAATGATGGATGGATGCCAAGGAGGGTAACCATGAACTTGATGGGGAATCTTGTTTCTGTGAGCGAATTCGGTTTGAAGAATAGTGAAACTAGCGACGAGGATAGAGCGAGTGCATCCGCTCCAGGAAATGGACTAGTTGGCGCGAGTGTGCTTTCCAAGCAACATTCGCGTCTTGATATCATTCCGCCCATTCATAATGCAGGGGTACGCGTACGGGTATCAAAGAAGATTGATTGGACAACCGTTGGCATTTTCCCCTGGAGTAACAATAACGCAAGTTTCCAATCTCATAGCACCAGTAACACAAATAATAGCCGAGGATGGAGAGAGGCTTTGCAGTCGACACATATCCGAATCGAGTTGTGTGGCTTGTATGGCAGAGAAGAAGAGAAGTGTGCCTCGGTAGGATTGGAGGCCGACCCCTTAGATTGGATTGGTACATTCAAATTCACGATAGGTCAAGAAGGCGCGGCAATTCTTGGCAAGTAAATGAGCTAATCAATAAATGATGTTGCATATTATTTATCAATATAATTGTCCTTGACGCTTGTACTACAGCATATTGATTGTCGTTGCTTTGCTCTGTAAATATATATGTTCCTAAAAATGATACGCATGATATTGCTCTCAACTAATCGTTGCATCCAACATGAATTGCAAACTTCGTTCATGCCCTTGGTCAATAAAAATTTTCATGATAACTGCTTGTTGACTTCCGCGAGCTCCTTCTTGAGAGTCTTATTCTCCTTCTTGAGTCGCTTGAGCTTGTGTTTATATTCATTATTGTCGCACCTTCGCTTCAGATTTTCCTCCTGAAGATCCTTATTAACCTTCTTGATACCCTTGTACTTTCGTTTGCATTCTGTTGCGTCACTCAACCGCATGTTGATATCCGTGTTTTCCTTCTTGAGATCTTTATTCTCCTTCTTTAGAAGCTTTATCTCTTGTTTGTATTCAGCAATATCCGCCCTTCTCGTCACTAAGGCATTGGTAAGGCGCGCGCATAATCCTTTGTAGAAAGGCTTGTCGCTTGCCACTGAGCTCTCTTCGTTGTCGTCGTCGTCATCGTCATTGTCATCCTGGTTACTGCTTTCGTCGAATTGTGTAATGTCAGTTGATATGCCGACATTCGTCTTGCGGACAAGAACACCCCCACTACGATTGGGGCTTGTTAGCTTCGTCGGCTCCGCCGTATCGAACACACTCGCACTCCCTGCCGTCAGCGGCGGAACCATCGCTAATGAATGTCCACATTCATGTGCAACAGAAAGAAAGATTTGGCCTTTGTTATGGTCCTTAACAATTGTTCCAGGGCATCGATATGGTGTCTTGCCACGGTTTTGTTTCTTTGCCTGTGGATGTTTCGACCACACGATAGCGCTGCTCGATGAACTTGTCGCCGGGGTTACAATAGTTGGCCGATAGAGAAAGCACCTATACCGGGAAATACCCCTCTTTGTGCTTGAGCAAATGTATGGTACATCCTCATACAGCAAATGTGAACCAGGTGTAGGAAGTATCGCTTCGGTCACCGACATTGGTTTTGCAAAGTTTGTGGCTGAATCCAGGCCTGCACCTCCAACCGAGTCAGCTAAGGCAAGCGTGCTACACTCGTGAGCAACAATAGTTGTCACTTCATTCGTTCCAATATTGACACACAGCATGCCAGGACAACGGAGTGGCAGCACTCCACTTGGGGTTTTTGCTTTCGCAGGCGGATATCTAGTCCATTGGGCCTCGGATGCCGTCATTGATGTCCCGCCAGGAAGATATAGGAGGCACCGAAATTTGGCTTGACCGTCTTTAGCGGAAGAGCACACGTACGGTCTACCCTTGTGATTCAGATAGGAGCCTTTATCTGTGTTTTTAATTGTGTCATTGGAACACGCCGCTTGTGGTAGGTCGTCATAATCTTCATCGTCGTCGTCATGAGAATTGACATCATCATCATCTACATCGTCGTGGTCCTCGTCGTCATCTTCATCATTGTCTTCACTTTCATTTTCGTCGTCGTCGTCGGCTGGCGAGGACTCACCCTTCGAAGAGCGAGTTTTTTTCATTCTCGAGACAGCGGGGTTGGCCAAACGAGAGAAATCCATATCCGGAGACATTCCACCTCCCAACAACGATTCTTCAGCCATAGATGAAGGCATGCACTCGTGCGCAATCATGGTAGTCGTTTTGTTTGTTTCTTGATGCAAGAGTATAACGCCGGGGCAGCGATAAGGCTTCTCCGATGGATTTCCTTTTTTGGCTGTTTCGTATCTAGTCCATTGGGCGTCGGGCTCAATGGCCAGTTTTCCATAAGGCAGGTGAAGAAGGCACCTCATTCTGGCCTGGCCATCTTTTGCTGAAGAGCACATGTACGGTATACCCTCATGTTTCATATAGGACCTATGTTTCAAATCGGATGAAGGTTTAGGAGTTTTGACAGTGGTGTTTTTCGAACGAGCCACTTTGGGCAGGTCTTCATAATCTTCATCTTTCTCATCTTCGTTATCTTCATCGCCGGTATCACTACCGACGTCGTCATCATCATCATCATCAGGGATAGGAGGGAGTGAACCGCCCTTGGATACATGAGATTTCGTCATTCTAGAAACAGGAGAGACAGTTCCGCTTCTCTTGGTAGCATTGGCTTGCTGTAATTTGAAACTACGCATGTTCTGGCTCTTGACAGTGACAGCCCCAGCCCCTAGAGACTCTGGCTGAACGACTGAGCTCGGTGACAATGACGCCGCTACCCCACTTCGTTCTCCCCTGTCGTGTTGCATGTTCTGATTGTCTTCATCTTGCGGCCTCATGGTTGTCGATTGATTTTTTTGTGATATCGTATCACAAGCATTTTCTTTCCATCCCCCTTTTGCATAGCGTCTGTCACCAAATAAACTCGGTACGAAGCGATTTCGCCGAGTTTTCTGTCCGATTTCGCCGAGTTTTCTGTCTGTCACCAAACTCGGTAGCGATTTCGCCGAGTT
>JALLBB010000802.1:0-11760 GCA_036939735.1 Discostella stelligera
TCCTACGTAGATTTTCCATGCATTCATTATAATGTCATGCATTCATTATAATGACCATGCATGTAATTAATGAATTCATTCATTATATTGACCATGCATGTAATTAATGAATTGCTAATGCTTTAGTCACAAGGGAATCCGTATCATGCATTTACCATTCATTTACCATTCACACACCATGCATGCCCTCCAATCTGCCCTTTCTCCGAATGCAGGCGCGGCATCTACCAGTCTCGGCCAGTGACCAAAAATGCCACTCCACGCAAGAACAAAAAAAACTCACAATGGTCCACTGGGATGACTATACTCATGAAGTAGATCTCAGGGCCTCAGTAGCTCGAGGGGAAGTAAGCCTCTCCCAACTTGACCCTACATCTCTCTACAACCTCACAGCGGCTCACTACCCTGAGACGATTGCCCAAGGGGCCAACGCACGGCAGACAATTGTTCAGCGTATGTGCAGAGTCTTGAATCACAGTCAAGTGGAACTAGACTTGCAAGGTGCGAGACAAAGGAGGGGCGCAGGTAGAGAGAGAGAAACTCTCGTTGTTTTTGACTTATACTTTTCCTGATTCTTGTCATTCTTTGAATCTGCGGCGGCATTGGTGCACCACCTGCTACGCCAGAAGATGGCGATCCATTCATGTATCCCATCAATCAACGTGACTGTGAGATACATTGCCAGCATAGTAGGTCAACTAACAGGCTCACCAGAGTTGAGTTTGAGGCTGATGAAGTAGTAGTGGAGAATGGTAGTGATGGATGATGGAGAGAGAGAGCTTGTGATGATGGACTGGCATTTTGTTGGGTATTATTTTCATCCTATTACTATGATTAGACATATTCAAATTGAAGTAATATATTACTTATTTTGTCATAACAATTTTACTGGAATGATCAAACTCATGGTTCCTTCACTCTCAACAAAAATAATTTAACTCGAAACAGTAAAATTCAAAAGGGTTCAAAAGGTTCAAAATTCGATCCGAAAAACATAAAAGTGGATAACGGAAACCCAGCTCAGCAAAAACACCAAGAGACAGAAGACCCATGTGACCATGACCATGACCCATGACAATCATTGGAGAGAGAGAGTGCTTTGCCTTTAAGCCACACCTTCGTTCATGCCGATGGGAGAAGGAATACTACGATACCGCAGCAATCGCATGTAGACTTTTTCACATTCATTTGAATGCAATGAATTTGATCAACTCATCACGGAAGAAACATTCATTCATTGGTTCTCCAACTATCGTTGCACTTGGTATTCTTGCACTTTTTTTCGTGGTGACAATCTTCGTCAAGTTCGTACCCGAACAGGTGTCGTTAATTACACAATCAAAAGTAGGATCAATTCTTCAAGGAACAGAGCGCACATGGCATGGTGGCCATCCGGCACAAGATCGACCTGGATCTTGTTGGTGTTCAGGCGATAATTATTGCATGTGCACCCCTTCTGTGGCTATTGATATCGTGATATTTTCCAAAACAACAAAATCACCTGATGGATATGACGTTTGGGTAGTTCGGAGAGCAGATACTGGTCAGCTTGCCACTATTGGAGGGTGAGGTACTTTTATCGAGCCTTTTTGTGGATGTTATTATGTTTGCTCAGCATGATGTATTACTTCACCAATTCAAATGGATAGATTTGTTAATGTCGGGGAAACTACCGAAACAGCCGTCCTTCGCGAGACCAAAGAAGAAACGGGAATCATTATCACTCCAGAGCAAGCGAAATCTGCAATGAGATTGATAGGGGCATACTCTGACCCGCGTCGCGATAATCGACGTCATATTGTTAGCATTGCATACGCGCTTGAATTCGTCCCTGGGAGGTATGTGCCGAAGGCAGGAGATGACGCTAAAGAAGTTATTTCTGTACCATTGGATGCGATTGGTGCCAAGTACAAGGGAGAAGATTGGTATGCTGATCACTTAACAATATTACTGGACTTTAAGGAACAAATGATTGCGAACGACGCTTCAGCTGTGAGGGCGGGGGAGCTTTACCAGGATATTGCTCGTTCGACCTGCTCATCTTCATTGTCGACTTCTTAGAATAATATCTTTCAGCACCTAGTCACTATTTACTCTGTTGTTTCGCATTATTTGTCGCATCGTCCACCGGGTATTGGTATCTTAAAGGGGAAACATTCTCAAATTTTATTTCCTCATTGACGTATCCATTCTCAATGGATGTTGCCCTGCAGTACTTACTACACCCTCGAAAACAAACGGCTGGTAAGCACCAGTGTTCTTGAATGATTTGGGCTTGGTAACTTTTCCTATTTTGGAATGAGCTCCAATAATTGGGATAAGGGACTCAAATCGTCCCCCACTTTGAGCGACGAGCGGGTGGTGGTGGAGATTGGGAAACGATTGTTTAGACATACGCAAAACAATAAATATTGGAAATAGGATTTAGGATGAGATCGCAGATGACGTGGGGGTTCGTCGAGGATTCTAGCAATATCGAGGAGCAATAATTAGCCTCAATGCAATAATTAGCCTCCATCGACTTTTGTTTGTGCCGCCCCGAGTCCCTGCGAAAATTAGTATCTATCATGAAAATTTACCCACCCTGAGTCCAACCCCCTACATCGGATCAACATACGCCTACTTACTTTGTTAGAACAGTGCGGCTTGTCAGAACCCGTGGGATCATGGTGAAAAACGTATCGAATGTCGACTGCTTGGTGAAAGTGATATGCTGATATGCTTGGGAGATGAAAGATGAAAAAAAAGGGAAAACTGTCGAAACACACACACTTTATTCGAGCGAAGGTTGAAGATTCGCGGAAAGATTTACGGGAAAGTTGAAATTCCCGCGATTGTGATTGGGAGCAATTCCTGTTCCCAATTCCAATCCAGTCGAAGTGGTCGAAGTTGTTTGACACAACATCACGCTCCACGCTCTTCACCTCTCTTCACTACCATAGCTCTTCATTCTTCATTCTTCATTCTTCACCTCTCTCATCTTTTTTCATCTTGATCATCTTCATCAAACAGCCAATGTCAACCCCAAAACGAAACAATGAGATCACCCCCGCGGAAAATTCGCAGCCGCCTTCCGAGCTAGCTACAATCGGGCTTTCTTTGCTCGGGACGTTCATCGCTGCGCGGNCTCTCTCATCTTTTTTCATCTTGATCATCTTCATCAAACAGCCAATGTCAACCCCAAAACGAAACAATGAGATCACCCCCGCGGAAAATTCGCAGCCGCCTTCCGAGCTAGCTACAATCGGGCTTTCTTTGCTCGGGACGTTCATCGCTGCGTGAGTTTCCGTTGCTTTCGATTGATTCGCGATCTCTGATCTCGCCTGCACTGAAACAGAATTCTAATCACATTCATGTTAATGTTAATGACTCAGGCGGTGTCTTGCTGTAGTATCTCGCTTGGCAACTGCATTGGCGGCGCCTGCGATGGGTTTTTACTTGTTTAGTACTTGTCCAACTAACGAGAGTTTTGATGCGAAACGAGAATTGAAAAGGGTATTACGAGGGTAAGAACTGACAACCGACGAGCATTGATGTGATGATCTACGGACTTTTGTTCCAGCAAATTCACCAGTTAACATATTCTCTTTTTTACACAGAGATAAGCTGCCAGACGATCATCCGGCAAAACCGAAGGTGTGTTGAGCACAAAATATTCTAACCTGATCCAAAACTTGTGCTGATCTTAACATCTTTCGAGAATAGGGTTTCTTAGAAAAGGCAATGGCAAAAGTAAGTGCCTCCTTGGAGGCAGAGGCCGCTGCATTGGCGGGGGTCCAAGTTGAAATTTTGGTAAGTCGCTCTTTCATCAAGGAACTATGAAGAAGCCCCGCTACCAAGTTCTTGTTTCTTGTCGCATGAACTCAAAATTTCCGTCCTGCGTTAGGATCTCGGGGGCATCGTCAAAATTGCATCCATTTGTCATCCTTTAACAAAGACATCATACTTTTGGATTGGCGCTGTCCACAAATGGCGGTATTTAATGGCAAGAGATACCCCTGTTCAGCATTCAAAAACGGAGTAAAATTGGATCAAGGTGCTCAGTAGTTGATGTGTGACGAAAACGTCTCCGAAATGTCGTGATGGACTCATCGATCATTCAACACCGCATGCTGTGATAAATGTGGATTTTTATATGGTGAATGCAAAATAATCGATGCGATTTTGAAACGTATTGCTAATCATCATTGCAGTACTGCTACCGAGGACCTACATCATACATTTGCACTTGAACCCTCGTAGGAATGCACCAGGCTCCATAAGCTCCTCCGCTGACAACTCCACACAACGGCATGCAGATGGTTTTGGCCCCTCTAATTTCCCTAATTCGTGCAAATACATTCCTAGAACCTTCACACCATTGATCAAGTTGCGCTTGTTGTATTTCTCATTTTGCGAATGAGCCATGTCATCGCAAGCTCCCACCGGCAACAGGCACACGTTCATTTTTGTTGACTCTTCAATAGCAGTCGTGATGGGGATGCTCCCACCTTCTCGAGTATAATCTGGCGATATACCATAGACCATTTCAGTGGCCCGCGCGGCAGCCTCGAAGTTGGGGTGTTTGGGATCGCTCAGCCATGCACGTGCTCCATGAAGTAATGAGGCTTCCATTATGTTTGGAGAATCGAGATCGGCAAAAACTTTGTTTAGGTGATCAGTGACTTGCTCAACAACGCGATTCGGGTCTTGATTCGGAACAAGACGAATGCTAAACTTTCCAACAACCTTCGCAGGAATGACGGTCTTTGCGCCTGGACCTGCAAATGCCCCCTAATGATCGAGTTGACGAGAGAGAGAGAGCGAGGAATACAAGTGTTACCGGTGTGAGATACAGGCATAGGATTGTGCCATTCTTTCCACGGTAAAAGGAAACTTTGCGTACCTCGATTCCGTGTAGACTCAGTGTCGGATACCTCCACCGAGCCATTAACAAGTCCCTCTTATTGTCACGCATCAACTTATTCGACACGACTCTATTCTCTTTCTTGTAGGCCTCACAATCGAAGTCAATACCATCATACAATGCATCTTCCTCTGCTGTCACGGGAGCAACATCATCCATTATTCCGGGAACTAATATCTTTCCAGAAGAATCCACCAAGGATGACATCAACTTAACTAGATCGGTCATGGCCTCATGAACAGTACCCCCAAGCATACCAGAATGCAAGTCCTGTTCACAACACTGTACCGAAACGCTGAAATATGCCATCCCTCGGAGACCATATGTCAAACAGGGCTTGGTTGCCCCGAGCCTAATGAAAAGGAAACAAGATTGACAATACCATCACAAATCACATGCGGTCAACTTCAATGTGATGAATTGACCAGCGATAACACTATTGATACTCACCAATAGCTATCACTAATACAAAAGAAGTCTACATCACTCAAAAACCTGCCTTCCTTGCTCAGAATCTGAATAGCATCAAACATTCCCACCGACCCACTCTCCTCCATGCCCTCAAACATGAGTTTTACATTCACGGGCAGATCGACGTTCAATTTTTGATACGCCTGAATCACCCATAACCAAGATAAAGCAGGACCTTTATCATCAGTCGATCCTCGACCGTATAGCTTGTCTTCCATTTCGGTGAGTACGAATGGATCGGTATTCCATCCGTCCTCCTTCGCCGCTGGTTGGACATCTAAATGAGCATAACAACAAACTGTCTTTTTCTTAACGGAGTTTGTAGCGGCCTTAAATTCGGCAAGTAGTATTGGCGGCAGATCATTTCCATTATCATCTTTATCTGCAGGATTGGGTAGCAATTGCACCGATCCACCAAGGCGGGTGACGTAGTTACTTGTCCATTCCATCATCCGGAGTATGTCGGTGGAATGCTTGAGTAAATCGGCCGATATGGATGGAATAGAAACCGCCTCTCCTAATTCAGAAATGTATTGAGAAATGGAATTATCAACATGTTCGAAGAAGGGAGTGGCAAATGCATCGGAGGGGGCGGCGGCGGCGGATGAGGAGGACAACATGGTCGTTCGGCCGGTTGCTTCGGCTTCGGAATTATTCGCTTTGCCACCAAAATTTTCTGCCACGTGGAGATTTCCATCGATCGTCTCTTCTCTCATGATCGCCAGCTATCGCCAGCAGAATCCTAGTCATCAGCCACGTGGATAATTTTCTGCAAGAGAAACAGCAATATCAATATCTCAACTCAAACGTGTAGAATGGCGACGTCCGTGGCCTCGTCCACATCATTATTGCCGGTCAAGGTATTGCTTACACCACTCTTGATCCTGCTCGTAGCTTCAAATTCCATTGCATCAGAAGCATTCGCTCCTAATAAAAATTATCGCCATCGACCTGGATGTGTGGCTTCTTCAACTAGCCCCAGAAGCGGACGAGGAAGCACCGTCGAAGGCCCTCCAGCGTCGACGAAACCTGACTATTCATCCATTCATGGTCCACTCGGTCCACTCATAGATAATGTACTCATGAGCACTTTTCGTACAAAGCTATCCGAAAGACTCGATAGATCTGACAATTCCATTCGCATCAAAGACTCTCCAATTGCAACGGACGATTTCGGGGGGATTATTGAACTCGCAACCGCAATGAACTCACAATACGCCAATAGGACACAAATTCAGGAAATAGCACGTGACGTTCTCGTATCTTTATTCCCGTCATTCATATTAGAAAGATATCCAACATGGTTCGCGAAACCGTTTCCGGAATTCAGTGCCAAAATGTGTGCCTGGGCCACGGTTGTCGGAGGAACGTGGCTCATGGGAGAATGTACCGTGAATGACATTCCTGACACGGTAGGCGGCAACGGTAGTGAAGAGGGAAAAAATCAAGGAGTGCTCGTGAAACGATGTAGATTCCTTGAAGAATCTCAGTGCGCATCCATATGCGTCAATTCATGTAAGATACCCACACAAAATTTCTTTCGGCAAAACATGGGATTGCCATTAACCATGACACCCGATTATGAAACGGGAGAATGTCAGTTTGCGTTTGGTAAGGTTCCAACCGAAGAGGAGGAAAGGTTGGCGAAAGAGACGCCCTGCTTGATGAGGTGCCCTAGTGGTGGGAGAATGAGAAGTTGGCATGCCGCTGGTAGCCTGGGTGGTCCAAATGCGGAGGATAGTACGCAATGGTTAGAGGACCTGCAACAGTTGGAGCGTGGAATGAATAAAAAAGTGAATAAAGCATCCGCTCAATCTGCTTGTCTTTTGATGGAGGATTGAACAAACGCAGAAGTAACAGCACCTGATTTAGGGTCATAAATCGATATACCATTGTTCCGGAATGGTGATAATCACTCGAGACACTGACTTTTCTCTAGCCATTTCTTAATCTTTGCTTTCTTCTCTTCATCACACCTCCACCGATGCCAATTTTCTGTGCCGGAAATTTTATCAAAATCAATGTCATGTTATCAAGGGATCCCTTCGCAAAGCACTGATCCAAAACTTCCTCACATACCAACGCAGTACTTTGTTCGCCCTCGTTGAATAAAACGGAAACAATATCTGCACACTTTTCATTCGATACAACATCCCAAACACCGTCACTTGCAATGGCAATAAATTGATCGTGAGTGGCTGCCCTATTACGAAATGTGATTTCAGGCACAGATGTAACTTTTTGATTTTCCGGTAGTACGAAATCATCCATCTTGGAACAGCGTTCGGTATTGTTGAGAGCACCAAGGACCGACGGTTTGTGTTTGAAAGCGAAATCTCCCAAACCTCTCGAAACAGCTAAACGTCCCTCGATCAATCCACGTATGATTTCACCGCCAGCATTCTCGATTCGCAATATTTCGTCAATATTATTCGGTTTGTGGTCATTGCTTAAGCTGATTACTGATATGCCATCAGCTGAAGCTCTTTGTAGTATTGCTCGGGAGTCTCCCTTTTAATGATAGATCATGCAAGTCAATAAGTCATGTGTCGCGACGAGAGTGTTATCCACTGACCTGTTCGAGACGAACAAAGAGTATAATTCATAATCCTTGAGTAACCTCACCAAGTTTGCGCATACAATGTATTGCGGCGTCACGACGACAATAATCGCAGTTGTCCCTGAATCGAATATATCGTATAGTTCTGTCTGATCATCACTTGTAAAAGTATCTGATTTCGGTCCGCATTGAAAATTGTTTCGTTCGGTCACTTCGAGTAGCATATTAGCATCAAGTTCTATCATCGTCGACTTGATCGCATCTACAAGTAGCAATTTTAATACACCGCCATCATCATCATCATCATCATCATCATCATCTGAATAAGCCTTTTTTTGGCCCTTCTTTTTCCGTGAGCGACTTTGACGTTGTTCTCTGTCTGTGAGGAATTCGCGGCTGTACTCTAGAAATGATGACTGCTTACAAAACGTGGGAACGAAACGTCGGGCGGCGTATTTTGATGCAAAATCCGTCCCATGCCCATCAAAGACAGCAAATAATGCATGATTGGGCAGAGGAGCCAAGTTTCCAGTTCCTTCGCATCGGAATGGTTGAAGTTCTACTTCTACAGTGTTTGCATCCTCTTGAGTTTGTCTACGTCCTTGACAGGAGGAAACTGCGAATTGAATATTATCCCCCACCTCTAAATTGATTGATCCCGAATGTGTTATTTTTGGTATCGATGCTGTTTTGATAGAGTCTCCCATAGTAATACATACTGAAGTGATCTTCGGCGTCAACATCGACTTGGGTGACGGTAAAATTTGTTATGATTGATGAACTTTGAACTTGAAAGATCTTTCGTTTTATGGTACTAGATCCTACATGTGGTAAGTCCAGCGGAAGGGCTCCGCAAAAAAACAAGACCGACACGACATCGACATGATGATCTGCTGCGTCGATCCTCACATAAAAAAATATCTCCTCTATCTCTAGTCATCCTGTCATCTTCTTCCCTTCTCCTCACTTTCACGCGCCTCAGCTCAACATCATGATCCGATCCGTCATCGTGCTGCCACTTCTCCTACACAACGCTCTGGCTTTTGCACCAATGCCGTCGTCGTCCTACGCTCGTCATCAATACCAATCGACGGCAACAAAATTGAATCAATTGTTTCCTGAAACAGCTGCGTTGGAGGTGGTCGACGAAGCTTCTACTTCTTCTAATCAATTTGACAGCTACCAGCCGACGGATGCTCAGAAAACAATCGCAGTCAAAGATACCAAAGTTGGAAGTGGATACGCCGTTGGTGAGGTCGACTCTCAACTTCTTCAGATCAAGTTCACGAGCAAGTTTGTCGGGGGGAAATTCACAGCGAATATCAAAGAATTTGATGTCCCTAGCATGGTCTTCAAAACAGGTGAACAGCGATGCCTTCCCGGATTGGAGGAGGGAATTCAGGGTATGAAAGTTGGCGGCATTCGATCAGTTAGAGTACCACCCAACAAGGGCTATGGTGATAGTTGGTACCGAGGAGTCGTTCCTCCTAACTCACATCTGGAATTCAACGTGGAGCTGATTAACATTGCGCAAAATCCGGGTGAGGAGTTCAAGATGAAGCTGGAGCAATTTGGAGTTGAACGTGCTATCGGGGCAACGGTATGCTTCGCTTACTTGGCATTAAGTCCGCTTATTGAACAGCAGGGCAGCATTTAATAACTAACAACGGTTAATACCTCAAATAATACTATCGCTTGCGAAGAGAAATTGCATTGAGTATCCAGTCTGTTGGAGTACTATAAGAGAGAGAGAGAGGTGTATTTTACACGTTATGCCTAGCCCTCAATTGCATTGCTCATTTGCAAATTTGAGTAGCATGTTTAAACAATTCTGAACATCAAAGAGTAACCATGACAATCTTGACTGATCAATGCAATTGCAGCCAGTAGAATTGTCTCTTCCATAACAATGCCTGATAAATAATGTGCAGTATTAGCTGACACATTATGACTTCCTTGTTCTCATTTTCATTCATTCTCAATAACAAAGCAAGTATGTGCGGCAACTCATTAGCACAAGAAAATGGGCCAAGTAAATACTTTCAATCAAGTTTATCTTGTCACATAAATCTAGTTGGTGAATTACAGTTGATAATCCTGATTTGCACTTGGTCTTGGATCCAGGACTAATCCAGGACAAAATGCAGGATGGAATTTCAATCAACAATTCTCTACTGGATCCAGGACAGCAGTTGCCACCGCCCCCCTATCCTGCGACAGAGGAGACATTTTGGGATGTGCCAGTGGTTTGCTCACATTTTGCATATGCTGAAAATCAATGAAGTGGTTCTTCACCATGTCAAAGACAATACACTGTCTTGGTTCGCAGAAATGCTGGCCTTGGTCATATCAAAGTCAGAGCATTGTATCATCAATGGGCTGTCTGCTGTCCTCCATCCTTGACAAGGGATGCATCAAGGTTATGCTGCTGAACATGTTTTAGTTTGTATCTCTTGTGTATGTAAGATTGAAGAGCACAGTGAGTATGCCTGTGGACATGGTTGAGATCTTGTTACTCCAATAAGTGCTTGTGGAGGGTATGGTAGACTTAGCATCTGTTTTTTGTCTTGTTTATGGTCTTAATTTGTGTCTATGCTCCAGTCGTAGCCCATAGAGAGTGTAGAATTGACCATGCTTTCTTTGTGGGGAAAGCTAGGTGAAACTGTCCTGACTTTTCAAATTTCTTGTCAGTCTTGCTACCATAGTAGTCATGGATGATAATTGGACCCGCTCTTCAAGCTCTTTGTTGTGTGTCATATACTTGGTGTCAGCCCTGCATGGTGTACAGGGTAAAGCTTGTGTCCAACCACATAAGATAGTGGTATGCCTGAGGGCCTGATCAAATGAGCCTATTATCCATCAAGTGCATAGCCTCAAGCTTATGCTTGGGGTTCTGTTTTAGCTGGTTCTTTTCAAGTTTCTTCTGGTCCTTGAATGTGCTGAGCAGGTCAAGATCAACTTTGCTTAGGTCAAGGAACCAAAGCCAGTCTGTTTGGTTGAGGTGCTTGAGTAACATATGTGAGGTCATAGTCAGGTCACTGCAATCTCACATGTCAGGAATCTGATGTCCCCTTTTTCTGCTACCTGGCTTGCGGACATCTTGCAGAGGTTCTCAACTTGTTTTTCTTCAAGTTAGTTGCTTGGTCACAAATGCAGTGGTAGAACCATCAGAGAAGCCTAGTGACTTCGGGAGTTTCATCATTGCATCAAACTTTGTGGCTCTTCTCCTCCTGCTTTTGTTGACTAATAGTGGATCTAATCATGTTCTTGTAGTAGTTGTTGTTGTTATTTCTGAGATCACCAGGCCTGTCAACCTTGACGCCAGTGTAAGCATTATTGTTGTCAGGTCTGTCAACCTTGATATCAGTGTCAGGGTTATCATTGTCTTTAATTGCGTTTGTGCCATTCACTTGGCTGGTCAAGCTGGATGGGTCTGATAAACTGAGAATATTCATCCACAGAGAGGACTAGCTTTGGTATTATGGAGTCGACTCTAATGGCCATGGCCGGGGTGGGTACTCAGGGTAATTAGTTTGAGGTTGTATTGGTCTAATCTGCGGTCAATAGAAGTGGCATAACTATGATAGAATTGCAGATGTTCAACACTCAGGTTGCTTGCCACATAAGACCTGACCGGGCTAGCGCTTGTCTTTGTCTGAAATCTGATGATGCACTTCCTAGTAGTTACTTCCTCCTTATGGTCATATTTCCTCACAGGACACAATTTTTGTCCTGGATCCATTGTGTACTAAATCCAGGACAGAATTTCTATCATGGATTTGGATTCTGTCCTGGATTCAGAATGAAATTTCCATTCTGAATT
>JALLBB010000803.1:0-11722 GCA_036939735.1 Discostella stelligera
ACAGCGGGCAAGTGGAGCGGGCAGGCAGAAAAAAAATGGCCGTAAAACCACTCTATTGACGCCACCCGCCCCGCGCGTATGGTACTCCTGTGCAGCATCGTAATCGAAGGGCGAACGTACCATATTACGTGTGGCCAGAAGTAGAAGAAAATAATAGGCGGACTGAGAACAGAGAACACACGTGGAAGGATGATCCTTTGAGTCCCGCCCGCCCTATTCTTCTTTGAAACAAGGATGCAATTCTTTTATTTTTAATCAGCTTCTAACGCGTAGGAGTAAAATAGCATACTCAACGACTTTAATCGTCTTCTTCGTCTTTCGACTTGAATCCAGCCTTGAGTTCCGCCTCGATATTGGGTGGAACAAAGTCATAGTTGGCAAGCTTCATTGAGTATGCCGCACGTCCCTTGCTCATACTCCGAAGGGTACTGACATACTGAAACATATTTGCTAAAGGAACCAACGCCGAGATCGTCTTTACATTACCTCTCTCACCCAAATTACCCACCTGTCCGCGACGACTATTGATATCTCCCAATACATCACCCATGTACTCCTCAGGTGTCGTAACATCAACCTGCATGAGGGGTTCCATTAGCCTGGGCTTGGCCTTGCGCAGGCCCTCCCGTGTCGCGGCACGACCAGCGATTTCAAATGCCATAACGCTCGAATCGACATCGTGGTAGGCTCCATCAATAAGGGTTGCCTTCATTCCCAAGACGGGATATCCCGCCACAACACCAGACCCGAGGACGGATTCAATACCCTTGAGCACACCGGGAATGTATTCCTTTGGCACTGATCCACCCTTGATATCACTCACAAACTCAAAGTCCATGGCACCCTCCTCCGAGGAGAATTCCTTGGGTTCGAAAACAATCTTCACACGCGCATACTGTCCTGATCCGCCAGACTGCTTCTTGTGGACGTAGTCAATTTCGGCGGGGGCGGTAATTGCCTCGCGGTAGGACACTTGCGGTGCACCGACGTTTGCCTCGACGTTGAATTCACGCATCATGCGATCGACGATAATTTCGAGGTGGAGTTCACCCATGCCCTCAATAATCGTCTGACCGGTTTCATCGTCGCGAGAGAAGCGGAAGGATGGATCCTCGGCAGCAAGACGGACAAGAGCCTCGCTCATTTTCTGTTGATCGGCCTTTGTCTTGGGTTCGACGGCAACCTTGATGACCGGCTCAGGGAAGTCCATCTTTTCGAGGATTACAGAATGGGCCTTATCGCACAGGGTTTCTCCGGTGGTTGTATCCTTCAATCCAACCAAGGCGACGATATCACCAGCGACAGCCGTCTTGATTTCGGTACGTTCGTTAGCATGCATTTCAAGCATACGCCCAATGCGTTCATTTTTCCCCTTCACCGAGTTGTAAACGGAAGTACCGGCCTCCATCACACCGGAGTAAATACGAGTGAAGGTAAGACTTCCCACGAAGGGATCACTGGCCACCTTGAACGCCAAAGCCGAGAAGGGCTCGGCATCCGACGAAAGACGCACAACTTCCTCTTCTGTGTCCTCATCAATACCCTTGATGGCCTCAACTTCCACGGGACTGGGGAGATAATCCACCACGGCATCCAACAATGGCTGCACACCCTTATTCTTAAATGCCGTACCGGTAACGACGGGCACGAAGCTCAGATTCAACGTTCCTTTTCTAATGAGCTTCTTGAGAGTCTCCGCATCGGGTTCGATCCCCTCCAAATACTCCATGAGCGCATCCTCATCCTGCTCCACTGCCACCTCAACCAACTTCTCCCTCCACTCCTTTGCCTTCGCCTTAAGAGCATCATCCACAAGCGGCTGATCCTTGACCTCGTCCAACGGAATACGATCAAACGACGCACCCAAATCCTCTCCGTTCCAAATGAGTGCCTCCATCGTTACCAAATCAATCACGCCCAAAAAGTCGCTCTCGGTACCGATGGGAAGCTGCAACACCGCGGGCGTCGCCCCGAGCATCTCCACGATGGTATCCACGCAAAAGTAAAAGTTGGCGCCCGTCCTATCCATCTTATTCAAAAAACACATGCGGGGCACCTTGTACTTATCCGCCTGACGCCACACCGTCTCCGTCTGCGGCTCCACTCCCGCCACGCCGTCGAACACGGCCACGGCACCATCCAGCACGCGCAGGGAACGCTCGACCTCCAACGTGAAGTCTGTTGCGATGAATAGGAAATTGGATTCAGTGGTAAGTTGCTGTGTGAGTGAATGCACCGTAGAATGCACCGAAACCCATTCTTACCAACGTGTCCGGGGGTATCGATGATGTTAATCCGATGATCCCTCCAGGAACATGTCGTGGCGGCGGCGGTAATGGTAATCCCGCGTTCCTTTTCCTGTTCCATCCAATCCATAGTGGCGCCGCCCTCGTGGACCTCCCCGATCTTGTAGGATTTGCCGGTGTAGTACAGGATGCGCTCGGTGGTGGTGGTCTTCCCCGCGTCGATGTGGGCCATGATGCCGATGTTGCGATACATGGGCAGTTCCACCTTGCGGAAGGGGGAGGAGGAGGCGGCCTTGAGGTCGACGTCTTGAGCTACCATGGTTTCGGAGAGGATGATGAGAGACTAGAATCATAATAGTTATTGAAAATATATAAACGGGAAAAACGACGAAATGTTGCGTTGGTGAGATATGCAAGTTGAAAAGAAAAACACATTATGAGGAACAAGTGATTCGGCAGATCATGAAGTCTCCAGAGCAATGCATGAATCGAACAGAACTGACCTTGCCAGGATGCCTCTTCATCAAATAATCATCGCAAGTCTCAATGATTGCCGGAGTAGTAGTAGTACGGGGAGCCACGACGCCATTGGAAGGAGCCATCATCAACTTGGCGGGGAGGAATGCCGAGCTACCCACGGCAAGCAAGAGCAGCGAGGCTGCGGCGTTGGAGAATCCTCGTGAGACCATGGCTTTTAATAGTTACTTGATAATCTATTGATTGCGGTGCTGTGTGATCGAATAAAAGAATAGTGGTTACAAAATAATCTGAATCATCGATTGTTGTCAAGAATTATTATTGGTCACGGCAACACGAAAGTAGAGAGAGCTGATGATGTTGTGCGATGCTGTGATGATGATGACGATGAATCATCATCATTCATCATGCATGGTGGACGGTGCGTGGATCGAGGATATGCTTTGGCGATCATTATGGTTCCCACGTAAGTAAGAATCGCCATGAAAGATCTGACGCACTTCTTCCAATCACCTGTCTACGAATGGAATAGGTATCGTAGATACGTACACAAATAATTTGAGCGGGGCCTTGGAGTTACACCTGGAGCCCGCCCAACTCCCTATTGCCTACACGATACTACCTCTACGACGTGTAGAAGGCGGCCGGCGGCCGGCCCTACGCCTCTCGAATCGGCACAAAATCAAATAATCAACTCACCTCAGAGATGATACCTCCCTATATTGCTATTATTGAATTCATCCCAAGTAGGTAAAATAATATCAACGACAAGATCGCCATCAACATTCACTAACATTCATCATAACACAGTAGCAATAGTAATCATGAATCCACTCTTTCATCTCGTCACCATGGATTTCCCCTACGCCACCGAAACCGTCTGCATCTTCATGTCCATCCAAGGTTCCATGGCGGTGCGAAACGGTCCGAACAAATCCAACACCATGCATTGGTTTCACGCCTTCGTGCGATCCGCTCTCACCGCCTACGCTGGCGCCACATTCACCAACGCATTCATGGGACGACCCACGGCCATGTTTGCCAATGATATCTTCTTCGGCAGTTGCATTGTTGGATATGGAATCGTGAATTGGCTTCCGTACCGCGTGGGATATCACTTCTTTAACACCGGCTTGGGCGTGGCGCTGCACACCGTCTTCTCGCAGATATTTCGCGTCAGTGGCATTGTCGGTTTCTCCGATGCGGCTTACTCTGCGTTCAAGGAGAATCCATCGGCCTATTATCCCATTCCCGTCTTTGGACCCATATTATTCCCAGCGACCTTGGGCAACATGGGTGGATTCTTATGGAATGGGTTCGATGGATATTTGGAAGGTGGGATGCCGTGGTTATTTCAACAGGGTCTCGTCTGTTCGACAATGTATCATTTTTATGCCCATGATGTTGCGGGATCTATCGGCGTAACGCTACGGTCCATGGTCAAACCGATGGTAGCAATTCCCGTGATGACATTGTTGGGCGCCGATGATGTGCAGGCGCAGGACGATGTACTGTTTGCGAAATTTTGCGTTGGATTGTTCATGGTGGGGATGTCGATATTGCAATTGCCCGTGATGTTGGGACCGAAGTTTAGTCCGTTTGTGGGAGTGTATCATATATTGACGGGAAGGACAATTATTGATGGGAAGAAGAGGACGAAGAAGAATCAGATGGTTACCAAACCTTATACACCCGCTTCGGGCATTAATGTTGGCAAGAATAAGAAGAAAAATTAGTTGGCCAGAGATGAAGGTATGGAGGGGGGAGTTCGAAGGCTCGCTGTGAAAATTACTGACGAAAAGTGATTGGAATCAGAGATTTGATTTAAGCTTACAATTTATGATACATAATATGATACATCAAGACACATTGTGCCACCAGCCAATGAGCTACACAGTAAGTTTGCGTGTGTCTAATTCTAAGGCCGATCAAGTCCTTAGTACATTTTCCGCCATCTCGATATTTCCTAGAGTGCAGGCTACCATGTAATGATCATCTCTTAGCCCGCTCTCTCGATATTTGCTTAGAGACGTTCTCCAATTGTGGAGAGCTTCTCGATAATTGCATTTTGCAGCTTCCAGACATCCAATTTGATGAAGAGTTTGCGCCTCTAGCTTTGGGTGACTATCTGCGCGAGAACTGATTTCTAACGATGTCTTGTAGCATTCTGCGGCATTCTCATTGTCATTGATCGCCGCAAAAATTATTCCCATTCCAAATAGCGTCTTGCTGATTTCGATATCATCATCGCGTAGCTGGAGCCTTCGTATACGTAAAGCCTCCTTCAAACATTTGAGTGCCTTCTGATGTTCATTTTGCTTCTGGTACATACCAGCAATATCATCTAAACTCGATGCAATCAGAATGTGGTTTCCGCCAAGAATAAGCTTGCGCACGGTAAGGCCCTCTTTGTGGTTCTGCATGGATTTGGGTAAGTCATCCATTGCATCGCACACATATCCAAGATTATGATAGGTATTGGCCACGCTTAAGTGTGTCTCCCCGACCGCACATCTGTACATGTCGAGAGCCAGAGTGAATTTTTCCAGCGCAAGATCAGAGTGCCCCCTAATCCTATGCATTTCACCAATTCGTGAGACTATATCTGCGGTGACTTCATCTTCTCCCACGGCAGAAATGCGCAGTTTAAGACTCTCTTCGTAGCAAACAAGACTCTCGAGGTATTGCTTCTTGGATTCGCGGACACTGCCTATCTGAAACAACACTTCCGAGGCACCTTGATCATTGTTTGCTTCTTTCATAACACTTAGCGCCTCGTCGAAACAAGCCATGGCGTTCTCGACCTTACGTTTCTGTAAATAGATTTTTCCGAGAGACGACAATGAATTGGCAAGACTCTGAAGATCATTATCCTCGAAGCCCTTTTGCAGAACAATAAACTTTTCGAACAGAGGTATCGCGTCATCATGAAAGCCTGCTTCGCTCTTCGCAATTCCAAGACTATATGCAGCTTCGGCCCATTCTTTAGATTCAGTGCCAAATATGCTTGCACGTCCATCAAGACAGAACTCTAACGACGCTATTGCACTATCACTCGCGCCAATCGCTATTTGTGACAAGCCAAGCAGACGAGATGCATTGCCGTATTCATACGACGCAATGCCACCATCAGATTCTTGATAAATTTTTATTGCGTCTTGGAAAAAAGGAATCGCTTTGATGTGATCACCTCTGCCCTGATGCATCCTACCTACGTAGACAATCGCCTCTGCAATATCTCTGTGATTGTTCTCTAAAAGCTTACGGCGAATCTTGAGTGCTTCGACAAAGCAGCGGAGGGCTAGGTCGTCGTTATCAAGACGTTCTTGTATCAACCCGACCTGAATCAATAAATCTGCATTTTTCAAATGATTTTTGTCATAGAGCTTTTTGTGGATGATTTTCACTGTGGCAATATATGTTAGATCTTGCATCGGTCATGTCAGTAAATGAAATACGATCTTAATCACCTTCTTTGAACGCAGCAAGAGCTCCATCGTCGTCGTTCTTTAAAGATTTCAACTTTCCGATTTCCATCAAAACATTTGCACATGGAATAGTTTCCTCTCCTACAATCAATTTCTTGATCTTCAGTGAATGCTCATACGACAAAATTGCATCATCCGTGTCGCCTAACTTTGTATATGCACTGCCCAACAAATCAAGCACGTCACTTTTCATGATCTCGCAATCTTTTCTACCCCTATAAGCGACTAGAGCAGAATTCAATAACGAAATGGCAGGGGCACAAGTTCCCTTCTTAATATTCAGAGATCCCAACAAATGCAGTGTTTCTGCCAGTGACATATGGTTTTCAGGAAGCTTAGACTTTTTTATTTCCAGCGCCTCTTCAAGGCAAGCAATCGCATCATCGGCTTCTCCTTGAAAGAAATAGATTTTTCCAAGGCTTTTACAAGGTCGTTCATGTTACTGATGAGTAGCAAAGAGAAAAGGTTCAACCGTGAATGTGCGATCTCACCTATGAAGAGAAAACGAAACATCCAAATGATCATTTCCGAGCAAAGCTCGTCTGATGCTTAGTGACGACTGAAATAGCTTGTGTGCCTCATCCAGATTGCCAAGTTGAGACATTACGAGTCCTAAACAATGTTCTGTTTTAGAAATCGATAAGTGTGTGGCAGTATAGATTTGCTTCTTAATTCGAAGTGCCTCCTCAAACGCAGGGACGCTATTTTCGAAATGACCAATCTTTGCGTCGCAGCTCCCGATGTTGTGCAATGCGTCTGCTATTTCAGCAGTTTCCTTTGTTTCAGAGTACAACTTAAGCATCACCAGCGAATCATTAAAGCATTTGAGAGCCTTGCTATGAGCTGACTTTTTCACATGAATAGCACCGATCAAAGACAACGTGTTCCCAATCAGCTTGTAATCGTTTCCTTCTTTGAACCTCCGCAAAGCATGTTGAAAGTAAGTTAACGCTTTCGACTGATTGTTCAATTGACAATCGTAGAGTTTGCCGATTTCAACTAATAGGGTTCCAAGTTTCCTTATCTGGTTACTGCCTCTTGTGCTCTCTTTTGTTTCCGACTTTGAAAGTGCGATAACATCTTCGTATGTTCGTATCAGCAACGTGACTTGGCTTATATCTGGCAATGCAGCATTCAGAATGCGGACTCTTCTCTTTAGGCATTGCTCAAAGAAAAGTAGAGCCTTCGTGCGCTCGCCTATCGCCCAATAAACATTGGCTATACAGTCAAGCGTTTCACAAACGTCGTTGATTCCTCTTACATCCTCATCTCCAGCTACGGTTGCTAATCGGATGAACAAAACTTTCCTAAAGCACGACAAGCTGGAAATATCACCAACAGAAGCAAATATCTAAGTCAAATAGATTCACTACACCTATCAAGTATACCGCAACGCTTACCTCTGCGAAGTCAAGCCAAGATCATCACAGACGATGCCAATATTGTGGAGGACTTCCGCGGATTCAACATGCCCCGCTCCCAAAATGGCAACCTTGATTTTATGCGCAGCAACGAAACTTTCATGTGCCTTCGAGAATCTCTTTTCCTCGCGGTGGATTTTGCCTATCCAGCAATAGCTATCGGCGACTGAAAGATCTATTTCGCTTAGCTGAGACAAACGAATAGAGAGGCTCTTTGTGAAACACTTGAGTGCGATGGCATTATTGTCAGTCGCTTGGTAGACAATTCCAATGTTGTGCAATACCTGGGCAACACAGTGATGCTCCGACCCAAGAGTGACCTTATATATACGCAACGATTGCTCATAACATTTTTGGGCGAACTTGAAGTGATTGAACCTCTGGTGATGGCAGCCCATGACATACTTGAACGAGATAATCAACTAGGTATGAGGCGCAAGAGATACTGCTAAGGAAAAAAATATAGATGTCAGAATAAAACTTACAAGGACATCCGCAATAGATTTGTGATTTTGGTCATTTTCATGAGCTTCGCTTAGGAGTCGAAATGCCTCGTCATAATGTTCCATTTCTTGAACACGGTAAGATCCAATGTCGCCAATGAATTCACCAATAATTTGCATGGCTTGACCAATATTTTTTTTCAAATCCTTCGCTTCCGATCGATCGAGACCAGCAGACGATGAAAGTCCCCCTTCTATCCCCCGCAGCACAGTCGAGATGGAGCACAATATCTGAAAATGATCTTTACTCGATCCAGAAATTCCGCTCTTCTGGCTACCAGTGAGCTTTGTGTCTAGTCCCGAATACTCTATGTGTAGGTCGTTCGATTGCGACTGTGGCTGACAAAATAACAGCCTTACACTATCGCGGCAGGTAGCATACGTTCCAGCTAAACAACCCATGTATTGCATCCTAAGCTGAATAAAAAGCGTATTCGAGAGTAAAGACTTCGCAATCATGAATTGACCCGATTCGATCAGATGATTGACGGCCCAATGGCAAGAATACCAACAGATCAAGTTATGATTCGTTGACCCGCGACCTAAATCATTTTTGTGCGCTGGATCAAGCTCGTTGAGAATTTTCGGATACACTATTTCTGACAAAATGCCATGGCATTTACTGAGCAACACCATGTCGTCTAATTTTGGTATGGTATCATCTCTAGTCGGTGACATGCTTTTCTTGAATTGCAACCATTCTTCGACACCGATGTAAAGAGTAGAATCGTCGGATACGCCTCCCAATACGGTAGCACTATATAAACTAATCAAACCGATATCTCGCAATGACTTGCAGACAAAGTTGCAAACATCAACAAAACTAGAACGATCATGTTTTGATAGGACGGTTTCTTCTGCTGGAGGGATGTTATCATCAATGACTGATAGTTGACGATGATTTGAAACAATCCAAGAATAAATTTTTCCTGCAGCAGAACCTTCATCTGATGTTGTTGGGCCCTTAACGGCATGGTCACCTTTGGAATGTAATTGAAGAATGCACGCCCATGATGCATACGTGACATCAAGCGGCACAAGAATAAGTGGCCTCTTGGACCTGTCACATGAAAGAGACGATTTACCGTCATCTGTACTCTCTGTTTCTATTCCTTTTCGTTTATGTAGAACAAGATTGGTCAATCCAGCGCTAGGGTCCATATATTTTGATCGATCCATACTCTTGTGATTTCTTCCTTCAGAACGCTCCACGGCCGTATCGAGCCAAATTGAAACAATAGCACGATGACAAAGTTCAAACCCGTGGCGAAATTGCGCTATGTCATCATTGTCATGAGTGGACGAGAATTCTCCTTCTGGAATGGGAATTCGTTTGAACAGATTGATGTAATCATAGTGGCTATCATCATCCTGAAGTGAGGTTCTTTTTGGTGATGAGAGTATTTGTGCAGAGCCAGCATCGTCACCGGGCATTCTATCATAGTCTAGCAATTGTTGTTCATCACTGTTCAAGCCAATAACGGGCATATTATTGAGCAGTGGATGATTCCCCTCTGTTATATCTTCGCTTGTACGTTTTTTCTCAAAATTTTCTGACGGAGGAGTATTTGCATTATCGAATTCATGCACCATTTCATTATCTGGATCCAAAACAGCTAAGCAATCGGAAACAGTAATGTTGCCCCCATTTAAATGGATAATGTCGGCAGTTCCGTCGTACACATCAACATGTCTCCCACAGACGCCAGAGGGAGGACTGGTGATTGGTGACTGCGCCAATGATAACCCTTCTACCATTTCAGGAAATCGCAATTCATGAAAGTTATCTAGTGCGATCGGATCGATAGTTCTATTGATATTATCCGCAGTATTTTCACCGGCATCTGACACCGATTCAGTGGTTGAGTTATCCTTCTCTTCAGCCTCAACTCCGATGCGTTTTGTCTGCTTCAACCTGACTCTATTACTGACTGATAACAAAGGCACCGTGCTCCCATTCAGCCTTGCTGACAATGCATCATCGTTTTCCTCATCCTTCGCCTGCGAAAGTACAGTTATTACACATTCAGAGGTAGTGAAGTCATTACCTTGAGGCAATTGTACATTTGTGGATGGCGACGGCGATGCCACTTCCTCATCCCCCAATATTTCGTCAGAATTGTGTTCACTTGTGTAGTCATCTAGGAAGAAGGAAGTATCGCCTTCAAGCTCCATCTCAATTTCTTCCAGTAAACTTGACATGCTTTCGGATGATGATTTGGGTGACGACGCCATATCTTTCTCTATTTGCTGCACTTTTCGTTCTTTCGCCAATTGTTTTGAAGGCAGTTGCTCGTCTCGTTGTTTTTTCTGACACGATTGTTGATACTGTTGCTGGGGTTTTGGTGTTATTTCGTCATTCGACTGTTGAATTAATTGCTGACCAACGCCATCATTTATGTCCTCGGTAGAAAGGAGAGAATAATCATTGAGAATGGAATTGATAGACTTCCCTTCATTCACACCACTACTTATGCTTTCCAGTAGTAAGCATCTATTGTCATCAACGGCGCAACCATCAGAATGAGCACCGGCCTCGTGCGCAGTATCATCCTCATCTGTTCTCGGCGCACACGAAATCGTTGTTGCAATTATATCCACTGCGGGACAAGCAGGCAACTTGTTTTCCAGCAAACCCAATTTCTCCACTGCAAATCGAACCAACGCTTTCCTGCCAAGCAACAATCTACTTGGATTTTCATCCACAATCTTCAACTGAATGTCCGACGCCCTTTCAAAGCCGCACACTAACAAGAAATCAATACTCCCCTCCCATTGTCCTGCACGATCATGGAATGGTCCAGATATTTTAATTTTACGTATTCTTGGATTTTTCTTCTCGGGGAGAGTATTGGAATCGATAAGGATATTATCGAGTATTCGCAATAGTGTTATGATGCATAATTTGTGCGATGCGGGTGGCGATGGAGCGGAGGAGGACGAGGCCAATGCAAGCGAGCGACCAAGTTTTGTGAGGGATGGGGAGAAGTCGTCTGCGTTGTCATCATCTCGAGGCATGATGCGTTGAACATTGAGGTTGAGGTTGAGGGGGGCACTGCTGCGGTTCTTCTTGTTCTCTCTCTCTCTAGAGATGTTGTGGTTGTCGTTGTGTGGCTTTGGGGTTGGGGGTGCGGAACATTTTCAACTGGTCTGGGTAGTAGATAATAACCTAACTTCTTATGAGGGGGATGGCAAGAGTCATGGTCATGGAGGAAGCTGGTCGTCTCGAGTCAAGAAGTCATCTCGGGTCGTTTTTGGGTTAGGTACTGTACATTTGGTATGTAGACAACCCCTGAAAACGAAAACCTGGAATATTATTATATCCTCCACTTGGAGCATCACCCAATTCCCAATTCCAGATATTGGCTGAGATATGGATATGCAAAGTTGAGGATTGTTACTTAACATGACAAGCCTGGCGGGGCTGCGCCACCCCTGAGGGAGGGAGGAGCGGAGCGGGACCCAGGACCCATAAAGTCAAAGCAGGTACCACACGACGAATCATAGGAGCTCAGGTGTGGGTCGCCTCTTGTTGCCACAGAGCTTGCCACCCTCGCAAGCCTCGAACTTGCCTCCAATAATAAATA
>JALLBB010000804.1:0-11750 GCA_036939735.1 Discostella stelligera
CACCCTTGTTACATGTGTCAGCTACATGTGGAAGCCGTAGTGTGCAAGAGGCCATCATTGTGCATGGATGCCAGTATTCCTATGCATAACATGATGGGCACTGCAATCATTTGACCCTTTGGGCCTGTTTCATAACCACCCTTACAAGCTAAAAACTTGTTTGCAGGCCAGACTTTTTGCAAAGTTACGCAATCCGAAACCATCTTTGACATACTTGATCTCACTATCAAAATTGAATCCAATTAAACTAAGCAAACAAGAGAGTAGAAGGACTCATGTACTATCCTCCGATTACTTGGTTCCCCATCCATCATCAAATAATGTGAGAGCGCCATTGGACAATCATTTTCGCCAACATTGGTCAGAAAAAATTGGTGGCATAGTTTGCAGGCCACACCACATCATGGGGATTAGAAGAAAGTATTATCGCAGAACGTATGATATTTTTGATATTTTCTTCTCTTGTGCCAACACAGTTTCTAATCTAGACTATTCAGAAGCGGATGAATTCTACTTTAGTGATATTCTCCGCCAAAAATTATTTATTGGTGCACACAAGACGAGGAATGTCAATCATGATGATGATGATATTGCCTTGAATAATATTATTACCTATCATCGCCATCCACAAGCAAAGGCAAAGGAGGAGGAGAACAATTATCGAACATCACTGGCGGTAGTAGAGGCTTTGTGAATAAGTCCAAATTATTTCTTCGAGCAAGAAATATACCAGGAATCATCATGTTCTCCAAATCCCAATCCTTGGGCGCCGCCGCCTTTCGCACCATAATGACCACGAACACCACCACCAACAATAATAATACCACACCATCGCCATCTTCTTCTCCTTCGTCTTCCCCGCGCGCAGCTTTCCGCCATGCAAAAAGCCTAAGCCATCATCCAGTAGGAACAATACCATCCTCCTCTGGACGAACTCGCCAACTGTCGCGAGTGCATCGAACCATCGCCCATCGACAAACTCGGAAGGATGAGTTCTTTCGCACCAGCAGCAGTACTTTTGTGGTGGCGGCGGAGACTACAACCGCCGCCGCCGATAATCGCATTCCACCGGAATATCGTCGAGATGGCGGCATCTCTTCCCGGTCACTGCGTTCCTTGTTTGCCGCCAATACCCAAACGGCTGCTGCTGTTGCTGATACTGCAGCGGAGGATGGCAGTCCCACTGCTACTGCTACTACTCACCCAGGTCGAGATCATCACCCCACAACGACGACAACAACATCCGCAGCCTGCAATTTCCTAACGCTAATCATCGGTGCCATCGGCGTGGTCTTTGGCGATATCGGCACCTCGCCGCTCTACACCCTCAATACCGTATTGGCCAACGTACCGCTATTCCAGGATACCGATCCCACCAAGGTCAATCGCAGCGAAATCGTCGTGGCCACCTACTGCTTAATGTTTTACACCTTGGTTTGGGTGGTGTTGATCAAGTACGTACTTTGGGTAATGAGAGTCAATCATCACGGCGCGGGAGGAGAGCTGGCCATGGCACAGGTCATACTGAAGGGATTGGATCCCAACTTGGTCGAGGGGGATACGGCAAGAGATTACAAGCTGCCGCTCTTTCCTGGTGGGACTACTACTAATGAAGACCAAGAAGAAGACGACGACGACGAAAAAAAGGTGGCAGCGCATCATCATCATTCGAATCCCATCCCACCACCACCGGGCCCGAAGAAATCGAACCACGACGATACTACTAAAATCGGCAGTACCCAACGCACTACCACCACGACTGCAACCACTTGGAATAATGACACTCGCCACCACCACCACAACGGCGAGACGAGAATGACGAACCCGACGACTGCTGCCACTACTACGCAATCACCCTCGTCCTCGGTGCGAAAACGATCCACCCTCGTCATGACCATCGCCATGATGTCCACCGGCTTCCTAATCGGCGACGGGGTCATCACCCCTCCCAACACCGTGTTGGGAGCACTGCACTCGCCGGTACTGTCCGACCTATCCATCAGTCTCAACGTATTGCTCAGCTGCTTGGTCTTGATATTTATATTCAACGTGCAACGATACGGCAGCAAGGCCATCGGATACGTCAGCGGCCCCATCATGATCCTGTGGTTTTCCATTTTGGCCATCTTGGGCGCAATGGCCATCGGACGATATCCCGAAGAGGCCAGGTTTTTATCGCGGGCGTTCAATCCGGCCGTGTTGGCGGAATTCAGCGGCGGAGAGAAGGGAATGTACCCTCCCCACGTGGGATTCTACAATGCCTTCTCGAGTTTGAGCGGGGTCATCCTGTGCATCACCGGCGCGGAGGCCTTGTACGCCGATTTAGGCCACTTTGGCTACTCGGCCATCATGGTATCGTGGTGCTTCATCATCTTTCCGGCGCTGGCATTGCACTACTTCGGTCAGTGCTGTTACGTCATCAGTCTGGGCAGGGATATGCAGAACTATCCGCCGAGTTTGGCGTACACCCAAGAGTATCAGGCCTTGGTCGACGATCGGGAATTGTTCAATACGCGGCTGATCGAGGTGCCGGGAAATTTGGTGTACGCGTTGGTGCCCACCCAAGATATGTCCCACACGGCCGGGCAGGCGTGCTTGTGGCTGTTGACCATCGTGGCCGTCCTGGCCTCGATCATCGCCTCGCAGGCATTGATCTCCGGCGTCTTCTCCATATTGACCCAGGCCTATGCGTTGGATTTGATGCCCCGCATGACGGTGCTGCACACCAATCCCGACGAAAAGGGACAGGTCTTCATCAAGGAGGCGAATGCCATGATGTGCGTGGTGTGCGTCATCATCGTCTTGTTGTTCCAAACCTCGGATAGATTGACCTCCGCCTACGGTATCGCCGTGGCATTCTGCATGTTCTTTACGGACATATTGATGGGATTCGTCATGAATTGGGTGTGGAAGTTTCATTGGATCGTGGCGATTGGGTGCTGTATCCCATTTGTATTCGTGGATGGTCTGTACCTGAGCGCAAATGTCTTGAAGTTAGGAGAGGGTGCCCAGAGTTGGATTAGTGTACTCATTGCCTTTGTGGCATGGTTTTGCATGCAGGCGCATTGGTGGACGAAGACGACCGTTAAAGTGAAGGCGGGTAGTACGAGTGCCGGCGACGGTATTGGTGGTGGTGGTGGTGGTGGCGCAGGACGAGTAAAGCTGATGCCATCCTCGGCGGCGTTCGTGGACGCAACCATGGAAAGGGCATCAACAGTCATGGAAGGGACGCCAACCACCATGGCAACCTCTTCTTCGACCGACATTGATCATCTCTTGCGTCTGCTCAGCGAATCCAAGCTATTGAAACGTATGCCGGTAGCGGGTGTATTCCTCACTCCTTATCCCAAAACGTACCCCCGATGTCTATCCACCCTGGCTCGTTCGATGGCGGCACTTCCCGAGACTATCATTCTATTGCATATATCCTTCTCTCGCGATAAACCATATGTCGCTGATGAGGAACGGTACGATTTGACCTGTCACAGCGAGACCTTGGGTGTGTACAGTTTGAATCTGTACTACGGATACGCAGAACCTATTACTGCTGAACATTTTGATGTGAATAACTCTCTCCAAGATATATTCGAGTCAGAGGGCTATCCCGCCCTTCGGAAGCTCACTGAGGATCTAGGTCCCACGGCTACCAAAAAAGGTGGAGAAAAGACCCGGAGCGTCAGTAACTGGGCCAGGATTAATGCAAGTTTGAACGAATCGATACTCCTCGCTCCCTTTGAAGAATTGGATACCGATCCCACATCTTCCGCTTCGCGCGACTGTCATCACTGGACATACTTTTTGAGTGTGCGAAATTACATCCCCCATGACAAGGAGAATATATTCGTTAAGCTCTTCGTTTACACCTGCGATTTTCTATCGAGGAATTCCAAGTCGTCGCGAGATTTCTTTGGTCTTACAAACGTCGACACGATCGAGGTTAATTGTGTGACTATGATCCGTACGAAGGATCATGCGTCCTCCGTGAAGGGGACGCAAGCGGAGGAAACATTGGAGTTAGTGAGGACAGATGCAGGAGAGCAGGTCTAAATGTCGGGTGTGGAAGTGTCGTAATTCATGTTGGATATGGCGTTCAATTGTTAGGGGGTTTCTCAGAAAAATAGACCAAAGGTCTTTACTTAAATTTTTTAGCACCACTTACAAATCATCGTTACATCTATGCTTCGGTCTATAGCTGTGGATTCAATAATCCTCGCTAGGAAGATCTATTAACTCTTCGACATTCACTAGTTTTCTTTCATGGACAACCGGCAGGCGCAAGGACTACGAAATAAGAAACGTATCACTCAGCACCGGAAGAAGACTTCTTACGGCCCAGCATACTCGATAGTTTTCTACCAAAGGACGACTTGGCAGTGCCATTAGTATTCATTTTGGAGCCACTCAAATTCGTGCTGCCGTTCACCGAACCGGGAGTGCTTGCGCTGCTACTTGCCTTGGCATAGCAAGAACTCGCGCTCTTGCCAGGGGTGGTGGCCGATTTGGAGATAGTCGTTGCTGCCTTTGGTTGGTTAAATCGTGACCTGCCATCTCCGTTCCCAGACAATGCAGTCCTTGCCGGAGCGGTATTAGATCGGATAACTGCCGACGATGAACCTAACGACTGAGCGACAGACGCGGCGAGCGACCGATGCAACTCTCTCTCGGGAGACGTGGGTGCAAGTGGCATCGATGACGAAGCCCTTGTTACCTTAATCAATCTTCCTCCGACGTGATGATGTTCATCCTGATGGTCGATATTATTATCGCCGGAAAGATCACTTGAGCTCACGATCACGGCAGTAGTTTGCGTGTCGGTAGTCCCATCTTGCCGATGAGGATTAAGATCATCGTCGTTCATTCCGGCTCCAACTCTCGACGCCTGGTGCTGTCCTTCTCTGCTGACCGCCCGACTACTACTGGCGGAGGGTCCCGTCTTTAACCTCAGCTTATCATAATATCGCACCCAATCAAAGTCTTCCGGCGGATACCTTGCGTACATGCTCCCGGGGTTGCATCTCCCCCATCCCGTGGAACGGACCCATCGATCCGGTGGCGGACACGGATCGTTCTGCTTTAACAGATGAAGGTCGGAGGCTTCCTTATTCTCACGAAGTCGTTTCGCGCCATCGTTGACTAGATCATTGAGGACGTCATATTCGCCCATTATGTATAAAGAGACGTTGAGCGGCTTGGTCTTCGACATCTGGAGGTTAGTTTTAGCAACAATCATTGTTCGTGAGCGATTGGGTGCACGCGTGGTCGGCATAACGCTCAAAAGCAAAACGCAGCAACAAAAACTATACACTCACATTACCCCTTGCACCATCATCCGCATTGCCCATTTCCTCATCATGACTGTTATCGACCAAATCTCTTGCCTTATCAATTGTCAATGCCTGCATGGAACTTCGTTTGTCCATGCCTGTTATCCCAAGACCACCAATTCCAACAACACTGCCACTCACGCCAACACTACTACTCGTGCTTCTACTATTATTCATACCACCACTCGTGGGGGCAGCGGGAGTACCCTGCAATTCGCTCAATGCTCTGGAAAAAGAGCGGAATATTTTTTTCCCACTGTTGGAGAGGGTGCTGCTGCGCGATTTTTTCTTCGTGGTTTTTGTTCCTTCTTCTTCGACATTGGCCTCGCCGTCACCCCCAACAGCAGCAGCATCATCATCCCCGCCGTATGCCGTGTTGGAATCATTGGGGCTACCACCGCCCTCGACTTCGCCACCACCATCTTGTCGTTGTTGCTGTTGCTGTTCTTGCGAATGGTGTTGACGACGACGACAACGTTGTCGAACGCGCTCTCCTTCGCCCTCCAATCTCTCTCGCATGGACAATTCCGATCGACGAAAGAGACGGGCAGTATCCTTGGCAATCTCCTCGGGTGTGATTGGACACAAGCGTTCCTCCTCGGAGGTGGACGATGACTCCATGGAGAATACGGTGTGCAGTGGTTCCCCTCCTCCTACACCACCTTCGAGAATGGAGAAGATGTTACGAATGCCACCATTTTTACCATCGTCCGGTGGTATCACATGAGTCAAATCGTAGGCCTCGAACGTGTATTCTCCCCCGTCATTTCGCTCTCCCAAACGTTTTTGGACGAAAATCTGTTCGTGGGAGGTGAGGCATCGATATCCCGTAGCAGTAGTAGTAATATTGGAAGCGGAGGAGGATGATGACATTGTAAATACCATGCTAGCGGAGGAGGATACGACATCTTCCCCTTCTCCATCTTCTTCTCCTACATCGAGATCATCATCCTTTTTGTCATTCCGTCTTTGCAACGAAGTGGTGATGGTAGTCTCCTCGTTGGTATTGTTGTGGATATTATTGTCGACTCCCCCCCTACTACTGGCAAGCATTCCTTCTTTTTCCTCGTCGTCCACGGTCGTATTCATTGCGTTACCATCCAACGTGTCCAAGCTGTTCACCTTTTCCTCTTCTTCGGTGGTGGTGGCAGCAACTCTATCCTGTGCACCAGAATGACGACGAAGGCGAGGATGATGACTACTACCACCACTGCTAGTGCTAGTTTTACTCCAATAATGTTGTTGTTGTTGCTGTTGTGTAGGATTACGACGACTAGGACGACGCAACAACTCTTGCCAAACACGACTATCCCCCCCCAAATGTCGCGGTGGGCAATATTCGGTCGGTCCCACTGTGATGGGATAGACCTCTTTGGACCACGGGGCCATGTAATCTCCGTATTCCTGACATAATATCATATGTATTGCAATCGCAAATTATTATTAGTTTGTGTGAAAAGCGATGAAGGAGCAAGTAGTAGTGAGTGCAGCGAATAAAGTGTGTTTGCAATATATGTCCTAATCTTCATCTTCGTCTCACCAATGGACTTTGTTCACAATGTATATCGAACGGACGTTCCAAATTAAGACGGTAACATCGTTGTTGGCCTTTGATACTTGTACTTGTGGCAGAAGCGTGAATGGCAGTGGCGGTGACCTTCTTCATTCCCCGTTGGAGGTGGTTGGCAAGACTTTTGTTCTTTTTCAACCTGCTACTACTACTGGCACCAGCAGTGGCAGCAGCGCTGCTGCCACTGCAGGTGCCGCCGCCCTCGTCGGCACAACAACTACTACTACTCCCATCATCGCGCCGATGATTGGGGTTGTCGTTGCTCGTCAATGATCTAGTACTCTTGTTGTTGTTGATGATGGCACATGATTGAGTAGTGGGAGTAGTAGCAGTGGCACAATACTGCTCGTCATCTTCCTTCACAACATTATCATCATCATTGCTGTGGTTGTTGCCATTCAAGAGATCGCCACAGCCTCCGCAACCAGGAAATCCACCCATTGCTGCAGTGGCTAGGGTGGTCATCATGGAGAATAATAATGATAATAATCCGTCCAGGCGAAACAATAGTAATACGTATGTAGATACTGCTCGTCTTCTTCTTCTCCCTCTCTCTTTTGGGAGTCCCAAGTGTGTGATCGAGCGACACCGAGAGTGTGGATTCCTGCTCTGCGTGGATATTATTATTTACAATAGTATGGAGTTTTGTGTGTTCGAGCTTTTGTGTTTGTCGGTTTTGTTACTCTATTTGTTTCCAAGACTCCTCCCCCCGCCGCCCTCTTCCATCATATCAGCATTCTCCCTTCTCACGAGGTACTTTATCTACCGGTCGTAGATCGGTAACAGTAATAGTATTATGGAGCGAGAGAAAAGAAAAAAATCATCGCCATCTACGATTGCGCATGCATGCACCTACCCGCCGGCCGCCTGCCGTCGTTCATGGTGTATGGTACGAACGTACGATAAAATACAATGCACGCAAGCAAAGGGAACTGTAGTATCTAGATAATTTTTTTTTCACCAGTGTACATTTTTTTTCGTACATACGATACTAGAGGTGCCGATTTGCCGATTTGCGATTTGCGTTAGCATCTACGACGCGGAATGCACTCCGTTCGTTTTCTCCAGTATCGGAAAATTGATATGCGTTGAACCACAAATTTCTTGCTTCGGCGCGCGATGAGATGGGATGATACCACCTATCATAATATCAGTGTAGGTAGCTAGATTGATACTCCGCGCACAACCGTCTGTCCTGTCTTCTGTCGGCTGTATCGTACCAGCCTTGGAAGGAAGGAGCTCGTCAAAGATGGGTGTAGTGAGGCGAGTACTAAATTTCGTCATTTGCTTCTCAACGGACGTACCCCCACCGCCAAATTCTTTGTTCACCAAGGAATTAGTACAGATTTATCGATTTTTCTCAAATTCTCGCCGATGGAGATTGATTTAGTCACTCCTGAGGAAAGCACTCCAATTGAACTTGATGCCGGCGAAGTGATTCCAACAACCAAAAGCAACACAACGTGGAATGGTACAACTAGCATCATCCTACGCAATAGGAAACCACAGGCAATAGAGCACACCTTGCCAGAGAAAAGAGGGGACGTATACGTCTTCTGATCAATCAAAGGTCAAGTGGTCATCGTCTCCTTTTATGGTAGTATCATATTGCTCCTCATGCTCAATTATCAGTGAGCGGATTCGGAGCTTCTTCATGCAGGAGAGACAAGAGTAGAGTCAAAAGGAACAAATCCATGTCCAACTTCTAGTCAACGTGAACATTCACGAACTCCCTACCTCATCCAATAAAAAACAAATCCATCACACATTCTCTCTCTCTCACTTTATCGCAAAGGTTCGTAACGAAGACTCAGACGAGGTAGAATGATGCATCGCCATAGCTCCCGTTCCCGCTCTCGTGCGCGCGAATTGGAATCACGTCAGCCCCAGGAGGATGGTCGACAACAGTGGCCGCCGCCGCCGCCGCCGGCTACTTCAACCAACAATTTACCACGAAGTCCTCAACCAACGCAACAACAACACCACCACCACCAACAACAACAACAACAACAACAACAACAACAATCACATCAACAACAACAACAACACACACCGACAACACCCCGTTCGACTCCACCGATCAATCACTTTACCAAAACACGTTGCTATCGTCTGAATCTCGAGAAACCATTCGATATACGACAGTCCAAATCTCCTCTGGGACGAGACTACGCTGGACCGCCCGTCAGCGAATCGGACTTGCCGCCGGCCCAAGGTCCCATGGAATATATTCCGCCGGTGCATCTTTGCAGTCGAGAAGAGATTGCGCATCATCGTCATTCATGGGGTGGTGGTGGTGGTGGATATTATAATACCGCTCACGGAACAACGAGCAATAGTCCAGCAATGGCCGTTGTCCCGCCAAGCGAACTTCTGGATAATCTCCAAGTGAGCATATCCGAGGAATCGGATAGGAATGTCGATCCTACCACCATCGCCATATCCACGGCCAATATCTTTCGCGGCATTGTAGTGGATAGGAATGGTGTTATTACATCCATGAATTCACGCGCTATGAGAAGTATGAAGGGTAAGAATGGCTCTGCGGCGGGAGGAGGAGGAGCGGGAGAGAATACCAAGATGAAGGTTGGCGAAAAGTCACGGCAGGCAGCCAAGATTGATAAGGCAAAAGATTTGATTGATGTGGTGGTGGAAAATGGCGGCGGCGGCGGCGATGCCATGAGCGATGTAAGTTTTGGTTGGTTGGTATATTGTTGAGAACTTGAAACATGCGTCGTTCACTGTTTGGTCCCCTCCTCTATGTTCTCCTCCATATTGACAACTCAATCTTCTCGGCAAATGTTTAAACGCTTCTTCTCACACTCAATGTCGTCTGGATTTTTTATTTTCCGTTTGTCTTATTCCTGTTATTAGGAAGAAAACGATCCCACCAAAACCGTCAGCCTCATCGTCATGGGCGAATACGAAGATCTAAATGATCTCGTACGCGACGGTTCCAAGAAGTTACGCAATTCCAAGTCTTTATCCGATGAAGCCATACTCTTGTACAACCGTCCTCGGCAGTCCTATCCCCCGCACCATTTGCATCATCCGCCGCCGACCCTGTCCAGCAAAATGGCCTTTAGTTCTGGCAACAGTCAGTACAGCAGTACCGTCAACGCCTCTGACGTAATGATGTACGGTGATCCTGCCATGAGCCCCACCTCCAATCATACCTCTTCGTCGGGTGGTGGTGGTGGTGGCGGTGGTGGCCCAGCCTCCCATCTACGCAAATTTATTTGCAATCCCGCGGACAAGAGTCACTCGCCTTACCACAACAATAACAACAACAAGCAAGTTCCCGTCCCGCCCAAGCTCAAGTCGAACCCACGAGACACACGATCCAACCTTGGTGTAGGAGGAGGGGCTGGCGGCGGCGGTCGAATTGGACGTCGTAGCGCGACGAATAATGCGAGCAGCAACAGTCCCAACACCACTCCTGGATACCACTATGGATGTAATCCATTGGGTAGTAGTCACGTTGTGCACAGCGACAACAAGTCTCAAGCAAGTCAGCAGCAGCAGCAACAACAACAACAACAACAGGCCTACCCCAACTATTTCCAACAACAATGCAATTTCTTTCCGGGAAATTCCGATTGGACCGAGGCACTGGGCTTCTCGGTCAACTCGCTATGGAACTGCGGTGCCAATGGAGCGAATTTAAGTCCCACCATGAGTCCGAATTCGAATCCGTCAAGTCCACGTAACGGTGGCGGCGGTGGCGGATCCTCCTTGGGTGGTGGCGGACAGGGTCATCCGGCCCATCATGTTCAAGGTGGTGCTGGACCAATGTATCACCACCATCAAGGTCAGCCGCCGTCCTCGGGATATCATCCACATCTTCATCATCCTCCTAGTAGTGGTAATGGATATCGTCAAAATATCACTGCTAACGGTGGAGCTGGAGGAGGAGGTGGTGGTGGGTACGCCAATAGTAATTCCACAGCTCCTGTCGGCGGATACAATTACAATGCGACCTATCGAAACGAGGAACGCAATCCAAGTTATGGATATGGAAATAGGGGAGGGAATAGTCCCGGAGTGCGGGATACGATAGTTATGTAAAAAACAAGAGGAAATAAACATCCTCCTCCTCTTGTGTTGAGATGGTGGGAAGTGTTCGGAAGTGAGAGTGTAACGGGGTTATAATGGAAGATGAACGATTGATGGAGAAGGAATAGAGTGGAGGAAGGCCAGAGTGATTGAGAGAGACAGAAGGAGAGAAAGAAAATGAGCAAGGGTGTAGCTGTTTGTATTCCAAAACTGTGGTATGATGTGTTCAGGGATACTCTACCCCTTCTCAATCTCCTCTCCTTGAAAAGAAAAGTACTAACTACCTCCTTCTACATCAGAGATCATTCATAAAAAAAGTAATAGAGTTTGTCTCAGAAATCATGACAGTGTTCAATCTTATGTTTTATGGAATGTCATGTCCTGTTTTTTGTGTTGATGTTTAGAGTGTCCATCAAGATATGATTCTTCTATTGGTCTGACAAACTGGACAACCTTTCTGTCTGGCCAGAGAAAGGGAACAAAATAGAATGCCCATCGTGATGAAGGAAACAGTAATTGGCTATCCATTTCATACATGCATCATCGACTATGAATTTATCTTTCTCTTGCTTTTAGAGTTCAAAGTCAAGGCTGTAGTGTGCAAACAACCAAGGACGTCACAAACTTTCCCTATGTATCTAAATAACTGTATAGTAGTACCACTAGGATGGGGTGCTGATGTGCAGGTAGTGGCTAAAATATTTTGCAGTATCATGATTTGATTTACTTACTGATACTTGCACAGGTGATGATGATGATGATGATGATGATGATGATGATGATGATGATGATGATGATGA
>JALLBB010000805.1:0-11708 GCA_036939735.1 Discostella stelligera
TTGCTGTTTCACAACGTAGACAGTTCAATTGTGCAGATACCTTCCAAGGTATCATAGACGTATATTAACAAAATTAATAGTACTGTGTTGTTATATGAGTTGTCATCTACTCATTATTGTCAATATTAATATATATTGTTTCTCTACTAGATTCTGTTAATGTTCGATCATGTCCTGTGGCGTTTTTCATTATTAATTGACTTCTAATTTTCCTCCAATATCCCAGTTTAGTGACATATTGACAATATTGTCTATGATATTAAATGGATTCAGACCAAGCAGATATACTCACTTTGTCAGTCAACCCACCACAGACTTCTTAAGGGCTGACAAAAGTGAATGCCATGGTGAGGTCAGAATGGTGGGACAGAACGTGTTTTTTGCCTGTGATACGTTTCTACTAAGGAATAAGTAGAGTTCGAAGGTCATCCCACTATGCTGGTTAAACTAATATGGAATTATTTTCAAGAACATCAAACAACCAGCAAGAAAAGAGCAAGATTAGCAACTCTCCAGCATTGATCAGCAGATAGTATCAGTACACGTACTACCATAAAATAATATCTTCGAGACGAGAGCAAACAACCGACCAGCCCAGCATCCAGCACACCCCAGCACTCCGTCCACTTATTCAACGTAGGAGTAAGTACTTTGTCCAGATAGAACCTGAGGGATCAGTTGCCCTTACGTCAGATGCCATCGATGACATCATATTTATTTACTTAACGATCACATCTCATTCAGTGTCGTATTCTCATTTTTCTTCGGCATGTCATCGACAAGAACAACTGCTTTCGAGAAGCAGGCTCCATTCACCTTCATTCACCTTCCACCACAAGATGAAAATGAAACAAACGCTCCAACCACCATGACAGCAACAGTGGAACATTACGACTACGATACCATCACTCGAACAACTACCATAATATCTCATCACTCTCAGCCGTTTCAATGCCTCTAAGACGATGCCACTCTCGAACAAGTATCCAATCGGGAATGACAGTGGAGGACAGTATCTCCCTGGCGGCGTGAGCCCCACTGGTGGTCAAGGTCAAGGTAGCAACACAGGAGGCGCCATGCAATCCCATTTCGGTGATTACCATCAACAACAGCAGCAACAAGAAAGTTCTCCGCCGATCAATTCATTTTTGCAACACCATTCCATTGTCGGTAACCATAATCAGCCATCACAGCCAGATACCCAGGTTCGAGTAACTCCACCGGAGCATCAGCGACAGCATTTTCTCCCTGGTCCATTCTACACATTGCAGCAGCAACAGGCTTTCACTCAGGCTCGCTTGGCTGTGGCGGCTCAGGTTCAGGCCCAGCAATGGCAACAACAGTTGGCTCAGGTGCAGTTTCAAGCCCAGCAACATCAGCAGCAAGCGCAGGTACAAGAAGCACAGCCACAACAGAATATTCACTCGTTTCCGTTGGCGGGTCAGCCTTCGAATACTATCTTTGGGAGTGGAGTTGAATTGGCGTCGCAGACCCAGCTTTCTCATTCTTCCACCACTCCGACAGCTGCCGCCATGATCGGCATGCAGACGGCCTTGAATTTTACTCTCAAGGCACCTGAGCAGGGTGCCCAGGCTTTGGTGGCACCTGCTGTAGCACTGCATACATCCATGGCACCGTCATCATATTCGATTCCAGCAGCAGCGACAACAACAACAACAATCTCAGCGCCAGTTACAGTGATAGCAGATTCGACCAGGAAGCGGTTATCGGGAACAAAGTCCACACTCACCGACGGCAATAACAGTAGTAAATCATCAAAGGCACCACCGACAGCCCCAAAGCAGAAACCGACTGATAATTATTCATCGGCGGGAGGGAAGCTACAACCTCCCGACTCATGCGTTTCATCTGGCTTATCCTCCTCTGCCGCCAAATTAATACAAAATGCCATGGACGAAAGCAACGCCTTCGAAATACCGTCTGAGTGCAGCGTTCTGAGTTATGGCGACGGTAGTGGGCCCAGCACCGAACAGAAGAAGCAATCGTCGCGAGATCGCAACCGCGAGCATGCCAGGTGCACTCGCCTGCGCAAGAAGGCATACGTCGATAAACTGAAGGAGTTGGTCGACGGCTTGCACGCCGAACGGAACGAAGATGCACGTAAGCGTCGCGCGGCGGTACAGCGTTTGGCCGAGGTGCAGGAATTGCGGAGGAAGGTTGTGAACACGTTTTTGGAGTATCACTGTACGTTTGAAAGGGATTATAACAAGTGGAAGTTGATTGTAGAAACTGGTGATGGGAAAAATGATGACGATGCGGAGGAGGAAGCGTTTTGGATGAAGCAGCCAGTTACACCCTATAGAAGTTTTCGGAGGTGTGAGATTCAGAAGGTGAGATTGTTTGTTTGATCCAAGCTATACTGACTAGAGGGAACGCTGTTCTTGTCACTGGAATGCTTTACTCCCGAATCGTATCATGATTTTTATTGTTCATTGGGCCTTATCCTGTCGCGTGCATCTGACTGTTGGCTTTCGTCCACACATTCTTGATGCACAGGGGAACCGCGTTCTCAAAGGCATTGACGCGCTGATACGCGATTCTGCGTCTATGGCAGTAATGATAGACACAATCGGGTCGCGCAACCTCCGCTGGTTACAACGCAAACGAGACGATTTCCTAGCACAGCATTCAACTAAACGCCACCATACCGAAACTTTGACCGCCACTCATCGCACCCATCGAGCTGCAAGCAATGTGGGTCCAACTCTGCCACGTATTATATGCCAGAACAGACAGGCGCAGCATGCCATATCGAGTTTGTCTTCAAGTTCAGGATCATCAACTGAATTTGGATCCAGCTCCGAGGAAGACCGACGAAATTCTTCTACCACTGCAAAGAATGTCACCTCATCAAGCAGCAGCAACAACACGGATCAGCAGCTATTGTGCAATCAGCACCATGGTGCATCAAATGACTTTCACGACTACAATGCACCATCACTGCCTGATCCTCTACCCCAATCTGGGGGCAGTAGTTCCAGCGTCGCTGATGGCATTGATTCGGATAATTGCGTCGTGGGCAAGCAAATGTGCACCGATTCAAGCTCTGGCGATGATGAGAATTCGAATACTGCAGTAGCTGAGAAACAGAATACTCCCAAAAAGAGAAAACTTGGGAATAGAGGCTGCAAGAATATGTCGGCAAATCCTCATGTTGTAGGATCTAATTGCGTGGCTGCATCGCAGCCATCTGCAACTACCACCAGTTTGAGCTTACCTCGCAACATTGCACGTGCTGGTGGGATTTCCCATAATATCAAGATTACGGCACCACCACAAGGAACCACTGCAATAAACGCTCTCTTGCCAAACGGGCATGCCAATTTGAGCCGCGCCCCTGCAACAACTTTGCCGCCCTTTGTGGGCATTGGTAAGAGAAAGTATTCCGCACCAAAAAACACATCATCCGCCAGCAATAATACAAATCACACGCCCACTGCATGCGAGTTTGAACCCAGCCATCCTTCGAGATTTCAGGCGAGCAATTCTGAGTCCAAAATTATCAGTGGTTCCCATCAATATAGCGGAGGAAACATTACCAACAACTTCAATTCCCACAGCAATCGCTTATCCTCCAACTTCCAATACAATGCCAGCAGTGACCACAATATCATTACGTTTGACTATGGTAGCGTAGCCTCCTCTCAATCCTTCATGCACAGTAATCGAGGAATTGAGGCCCATTATCATATCAATGAGGATGACATGATTTTGACTGATGACGTGTTAATGTGCCCATTCATATTCCGTTCGCGAGAAGCTGTGCGCTACGGTGCTCTTGCAGAATGTGTCCAGCCCGGCATGTTGCGTGCGTGCTTCTCTCCCACAAGCAAATTGCGCAACATTGAGATGATATTTGATGCCATGGGCTTTTGCCAGCAACTTGAGAGGGCAAGCGGCAATGAAGGGATGGCCCGCATCGTTCCAAATAGTTTGGAAATGGCTCTAGCACCAAACACGGAAGAGGCACGCGTTATTACTTTAGCCCAATCGCCATTCAAAATTGTTTACGTCAATGAGCCATGGACTGCCATGACAGGGTTTACACAACTAGATGCCGAAGGAAAGGATCTGAATATATTGCATCGCGACCCCAAATTGAACGCTGAGGTTAGAAGCGGTAGCGAGCCACCTCATGAGTACGCGAGTGCAGCAAATGGTATCTGCACAAGCGGTACATACATTCAATACGACATGAAAGGACGAGAGATTTTGAACTTCATGTGCTCGTATCCTCTTTCAAATTTGAAGGACGAGGTCACGCATATCTTGCATGTTTGTAAGGAATTGCCGCCGAGGGCGTGAAGAATTAGTATTAGAGGTAGGCAAAGGATATATTACGCACGCACTCCAGGTTTTTAGCTGCACACAAAATTACGCATTTGACCACTCCCTGAGTGGCACTTTGTCCCTGACGCTCCATTCAAATTCGATCGATTCCATGCTAAATTAAATGCATCTCCGCTTGCAACCATTGACTTTTCCAGTACTCGCCCATAGCACGTTTCCTAGTATCCAACTGTTACAGACGCACAAACTACTACCATATCATCATTTTTGTCACCAAGCTTCTCGATGGCAATTCCACTGGGAGCGACCATACCTCCAACTTGGGTAGTAGCACAAAATTAGAGAAGAACATGCACACAATAACAATACTATAAGTTTCATTACACACACCTTGCAGCTCAAATCTGACGTCACCGTAGGGGAACACTCTTGCAACTTCTTGCAGGTCGAGACTGCTTTGATACTTCTGAGGAACTGCAAGTAAAACATCTAGCTTCAGCGAATCATATCCTCCCTAGAGCGAAACATGGAGAAACAGTAGTATTAATTTCGACCATAAGTGCACAGTACAATCAAATGAGACTCGAGATTTGTCACTTACCTCTGGAATTAGACGCTTGATGGATGGAATACTGTTGACTTAAAGTAACAGAAACAGGGGAATCAGGTGATCACAATTTTGGACTAAGGAAGCAGGAAAGGATTGAAACAAGATATTCCGTACATTCGATGGCGTTTCTACATGCCCTTACCGCAGCCTTGGTGGATGACTGTACATCATCGAGCGGAAGAGAACACAATGATGTTTATAACTGATCTAGTCAGAGAAACATGGGGAAAGAATCCTGTAATGAACAACACCCACCTGGCCATGAGAGTCATTTCCAAACCCAATCTCAATGAAAAAAATGTTTTCATTACTGATCTTTTCTCTCTGGTGCTCGAGGGGTCTGTTAGTACTAGCAGCCATGCTGATATGCCTCGACGATATCTTATCGTGAAAATGAGTCGGTGACAGTGCTCCAGCACAATAAAAGCTAAGTAAGGTACTAAAAATTTTCATCATTATCATGGTCATCCGCCTTCGTATTATTTCGTACTACGCCTTTTCGATTGCGGCGCCTGGCTGGCCCCAACCTCCTGTCCGACGTTACGTTACGTATTATTTATCTACAAACTCCATGCTGTGGATGTGAAAAAATGTGGCGGTGAACGCTATTTTTTGTGTGAATGACAATGACGGGATTGGATGTACTACTAACGTAATCGCCTTCAAGTCTGAATTCTAGCAAATCATACCTCATCCCATGTCCACGACAAAGTCCGATCGCGATATATATCTGTCGGTGGCTACTGCGGCAGCGTCGGAGGCGGCAAAGCTAGGCTCGAAGACGAAGATTAGGGTAGGAGATGTTGGGTACATGTTTCGTAAAGAATTCCACTCGGGATGGTTTCGCGGAATCGTCGTAAAAATTCGTCCTGGCGCTGGTGAGCGACGAAGAGTATTCATTCGATGATACCCGCGCACAAGGCCACTGCCAATCTCTCACTTTTTACTTTCCGTTATCAATCTGTATTGCGTGCTCGCGTCTTTCTCTCGCTTTGTCGTTGTCTCCTTGTTGGTTCATGCTTTTCCAACACAGAGGGTGGGCTGGATAGACGGTGTTACTACGAAGATGGCGACTCAGAAGATCTCAGTTTGTCTCAACTGCAAAACCTTGCGCTGCTGGATCCAGAGGTATCAAAGTCGAAGTCAGGTGTTTCTCCTGTCGCAGTTGCCAAGGCCGCGGATGTATTCGAGTTTGATGATGAGGAGGAACAACCAACCGCACCGAGGGGTGGAGTTGGTCACAAAAAAAGAAAAACTAATTCACAAGCAAAAGGTATGCTGGAAAAAACAGCAGTAACAGTGAATGCGAAACAGATCGATGAAAAGAAAGATAGGTACGATGTACTTGTTTCATTCAGCTCTGGTGTCCTGTCTCCAATATTCAAACTTAATTCATTCTCTTCAATTTCGCGGCAGCCTTAGTTATCCAAAGAATAATCATAACACGATTTCAAGCACCATGGACAATGTCCATCAACATGGAAATGAGAGCGCTCGCATCACAGAAAACGTCGAAAGACATGGTGTAAATTTCAACGACGGGCCGATGGGGGAGGCTAGTGACGATGGTGTTCGAAAGAGTAATAGACAACCCAAGCCCCTTCAAAGAGTTGATGAGGTGTACCATTATGAGCAGGTCAAGCTATTTCACAATCAAAAGAAACGTTCATTGGAGGATACTTTACCAGAGGGGCACAACATGTCGTTACACTACGATATACCTGTAGACAAAGCTGCGTCATCCACACTCCTTTCGTCACCCTCAGTACCGACCCGTTCCATGAAAGAAGATGAAGCAAACGATTCAGTCGACGACGATGGCGAAGATTGGCTAGAAAAGGTGGCTGCGTCACTGGGAGCGGATTCGTCATCCTTGCGGCATAAAAGGCTCGCACGTTCCGCTGAACGAGGATTCAAACCCGCCGTCTCAGATGGACGTGCTTGCGAAAAAGCATCGTCACGTAGAAACAGATCAGGTTTATCATCCAATGCCACAAACGCACATGCATCTTCCCCGCTTTCATCAAATGCACACATCAGTAACAGCGTTTTTGGAATGAATACTATCAATTTTCAGAAACAGTTAAAGCGACCACCATTGGCTTCCAAACGTACATTACCCCTTCTCAGTGAATGTCCAGTCAGAAGTTGGTACGGGTGTCTCGTCTATCACAAGAACGACGGTAGAAGAAGAGTTGGGGAGGTCATCGTCGAACAAGATAAACCATGGGTCGAGGTTATCATGGATGGGGTACTCAAAAAATATCACGTGAAACATCTAATTGTTGTGCCGTCAAATCATTTCAAAGTCGGTGATACGGTTCCATCCAACTTCGGTGTATCATCACAGGGAGGAGATACGTCGAGTGCGCTCTCTCCTGACCAACTCATATTTTGGTCATGTAGTGCGACAAAGACGACCAGTCCTAAACGATCGATCTTCCTTGGAGTACCGAGAGAGGCCGCGATCATGAAAGACGGGCGCGATTGTCCGCGGGTTGATCGTCTCAGTGATTTGATTACTTGTAAGGACGGAGAAGGAGTTGGCATTGACACGCGCGGCGATCAACCTCGATCATCTACACCCACAGAAACGCACAGCAAGCAGAAATGTCGAGAAAAAATTGCCACAATCAGTGAGGTCATGCCAAAGTTCTTGAGAAAAGTTCACCAATCTCAAGTCAACGAGCTTAGTTGGACCATCAAAAATATTGAAGATTCGGTGCTATGTGGGGAACGGGCTCCGTTCCCACTCGGGATGCTATTTCGGAAGTTCTTTCCAGGATACGGATTTCACGATGGCAGAATTATCAAAGTTGTGCGCAAATTATTTTTTGACAGTGATCGAAACGAGATGCGTCCTGCCCTTGTCTATCGATGCAAGTAGTGAGTTAATTTGTTTGCGATACACTATTCCTTGCATTTTGTGAGTGGCGCTGACATATCGAATGTGTTTTCTCGTTGTATATCACGCGGCACAGCAACGACGGAGACGAAGAGGATTTTTTGCATCATGAAATCGCCTCATTATGTCAACGTAAGGGGAAACAATTTGTTCTCTCATCGCTTGTTGGATCTCTTGATGTCTCAAGTTAATCTTTCATTTTTCACACTGACTGCGTTGACAAAGTCTATGACAAACGGAATGTGTCTCCAGAAGCGCCTCCACACGATCAAATACATCCGGGAGATGTCTTTGAAACATTGAACGGCCATACCATCGAAATCGTTTGCCACAAGACCCCGTCTGGGTCTAAAAAAGGTGAAGGAGGGACGGTGGTTGTCAAATTTCGCAGGTCAATGAAAGAAAAGGAGTGCAACCTTGTAGACTTGCAAATTGCTATTGCACGTAAGGTTGCAGGATCGTTGTGTGGGCTGCACACAACAGCCAAAGGCACCGTGGATGCCTCAGAGATAAAAAATTGTCAATCGATATCGGCAGACGAAATTAATGCAGGGCTTAGTTTATTGGATTCGTCGCCAGTATTAGAATGGCCTAGGCGCTGCCAAAAGGATGATGATATTGAGCAAGACATCACCACGGGTCTAAAACTTCACCGGAAGCGATGCAATTCATATCTTGCTGACGATGATTCAGCCAAGTTCCCATCGACCAGTAATGTAAACAACCCGAATGATGTTCGACCAGGATGCTCTGGAGGAATGTGGGACCCTGCAGGTTGTTCAGATTACTTGTCATGGGATCCCTTTGTCTCGGCTGTGTGTCAGATCTGCTCCATAGACAAAGATGATAACCAAGTTGTCATCTGTGACAGTTGTCACAATGGCTTTCATATGTATTGCTTGAGACCTGTCATGGTGAACATACCAAAGGGTGATTGGTTTTGCAATGAATGTTCGAGCAGATCAAATGCTAGGTTGTCATTCGAGGAATTCTCGGCAGCCATTACCAACGAAGATGTATTTCGATATCTCGGATTGCCCTACAAGACTCCTCGTGAATTCTTTAACATTCACTCCGATGCAATAAACATGTCATCATTTTACTCGCCGATGGCTGTGAAGCAATATGCTACGAGTAATCTCGTACCAGCAAAGGACGCAGTGTTTGGTATTTCAAAAATCATGTTCAATCGCAATGTCCGAAAGAATGATTGGTGTCTACCACTACCGTTGACGGATGAACAAGATTATGTAAGCCGCATTGCACTTTCCTTCTCATTATTTGACCGATAAATGGTGGCTGACCAAACTTAAATACTTGTGATTCGTCGTTTCTTCTCAGATGCTATCATTATCTAGCATAGTTGCAGCGATGAAGTACTGTGAAATGCAATCCAACTTGAATGATCTAGAGTATGAAGGAAGTGTCAACCCAAGTATGAATGATCCCAGCATCGAGGTCAATGTCATCTCGCCGATGAGCCGACGAAACTTGGAAATTTTTCGCGCATTCGAGCACAATATTAGGCAAGGTTTGTTTCCTCCCATTCAGATTGTACATGATGAGGCCTTGGGATTTTCCGTCAAATCACTGGCGTGCATGCAACGCCATACACTAATAGCTCAGTACCTCGGTGAAGTGGTAACAATGGAACAAAGTAGTCAGTCGAGTAGCGACAGTTTGATGGTGTTGCTCGACTCTGGAGATCCCTCCACCAGTTTAATCATTGACCCAACGCGAGTGGGTAACTTTGCTCGATTTCTCTCCGGAATCAACAACGGCAAAATGGAGAGCAAGCGCAAGATAAACGTCAGGACGCTTCGATTTGTCATGGATGGAAAATTACGTGTCTGCTTATTCACATCACGACGTGTTGAGGCAGGCGAGATTCTTAATTACGATTATAATGCGGGACACGAGGGGAAAGACATTCGTCAGTGGACAAGACTTGGATTTTATGACACAAGCAATTTCTTTTAACGTCAAATACTAATAATACAATAAAAATTACATATCTGGTGGAAAAATCCATATTGCAACGATCATATATCGTACTTTCCAGCACTGCGGCAAATTTTCACTTTCAAGTCTCCATATTCATCCTTTTGGCCGGCACCGCTGATTGGCCAGCCGCGAGATTTGATTGTTACAATATCGCCATCGCCAACTTCATTCGGTCGCAACTTGAACTGGATCGGCGCATCCGACTCACACATTGGAGTCACCGTAAGAGTGCATCCTTTTCGTAATTGTCGTGGGCTCACTTTGACTTGTGTATGTAAATCATTTCCAACACGGGTGTATGTACCGTGATTGCCCTCTTGCAGTATAAATGTGATATCTGCCACATTTGTTTGGTAATTTATCTTTGTTCCTCCCTTCCATCCTTTCTTGATTGTTGTCTTGTATGATATCTTTGCAGGAGGTACCGGTATGTTGATGTGAATCATGGATACAAATAGAAAAAACGATAGTAGCATGTTGATTTTTTGACTCCGTAACCATGTTGCAAGAACGGTCAAAGAACTCTGTAATACGACTGGGGTGAGTATTCCCCCATTGTAGGCGGCTCTATATCTTTCGACGATCGATGTTTTCAGCGTCAGGTCCATGTCTCGTCCACCACTGTACAGTACGTCCAAAGGAATGGCAACTCTTTGTATGTAATGAGGTCTCTTATTGCTCTCTTGACTTAACTCTCCATTATCATCATAGAAATGATGCACTCCTCCATGTCGATATTGAGAAAAGTTTGGCGGATGATGTCTGCGATTTGTGAATCGAAACGATAATCCGTCTCCGAATGTGAAGTAGATTGTGGATGGTCCAAACATCCTATTATCTTCTTGTCTCATCTGCCAACCGTTCATATAATTTGTGGTAGGACTTGAATATCCCGAGAATGCGCCATTATGATGATTAGCATTTGCGGAAGAGGATGCGGGATGAGAATTATATTTTTGCAACAGGTCGTAATTGCGTCGATCTTCCTCGGTACCGATTAGAGAGTATGCGTGCTGAACTTCCTTGAACTCAAAGTCTTCTTCATTTGTGATTTCATCGTCATCATCATCACCATCATCATGAGTAATGCGTTGATTTTTCTTTTTATCAGGGTGATATTTTAGACATAGTGCACGATATTGTCGCTGAATCTCCTTTTGAGTACATGTTGTAGGATCGACATTGAGAATATCGTATGGGTTCGAACGAAATAGTTTGCGACGATGGTGATGAATGTGGTTTTTGGTGATGGGAGCGGAAGATGACGTGGTGGGTGGAGTTGTTGGAGCAGCACACCGTGCTAACTTCAATATGCTGCTGAAGAAGAAGGACGAGAGTGTTAGTAGGCAGAAGATTCCAGCTCTCATTTTATGAGGAATGATTGCCGACGAGCATACAACATACAACAGGCGTGGTTGTTGGGAGTTGGGAGGTTCGGCACCGTGCAACCAGAGAGGAGGGGTGATGTCCTAACTAATTTTTTGCCAAAAAATGGTTGCTCAGAAGGTATCGGCTTCCATTTAACTCTGTAAAAATTTATTGATAAGAACTTGCGTGCTTAAGGCTATGTCTGGAGGCAAAAAAAAACATACATACATAGGTACTCAAATGTACTGTCTGTCGCCCGTTTTGTTTTTATCTCTGGAGGCAGATCGATTTGAGTACTTGCATACCCTCCCCCTCCCGCCACGATCCTCCCCCTCCCGCCACGATCATATCAGCAACACTCACTCGATCCGACCGACAATCGTCAATGATTAAAAAGAATTAATGATGATGATGATAGCGATGATTTAAAAATATTCTTATTACAAATATAATATTTCTATGACAACAAAAATAATAACTAATAATAACAGTAATAATAGTTACGACAAT
>JALLBB010000806.1:0-11698 GCA_036939735.1 Discostella stelligera
TACAAACGCGAAGTCTCTGGCCTGCAAACTGTGCCAAAAAATCTCTAGCCTACCAACTAGTTTTTAGCTTGTATCAGTTAGATTCGGTTGCACAATCCTCTCTAGTAAGATTGAACCAGGCTGCGTGCTTTGCAATGATGCTGGGGGAGTAATTAGCTACAAATACTTTCAATTTAATTGTAGTGTAGTGATTATAACCTTAGTAACCCAATTCAGATCAGCAACATATTATTATTAGGATGATGATGACCTCTCACATGCTCCACTTCTTCATAACTGCATTCATCGCACCTCTCTCCATCTCTCTTATTTTCGTAGACGAACTCTCCCTAACGAAATCACGAGTCGTGCTCCAAAAAAGGAATTTTTATCGATCTATCTTGGTGACTCGAGTTTCTAATTAGAATATAACATTATGGCCAGCGATGATTATGAGACGACAAAGATTAAATGGAGATGATTGAAGAAAGTAAGCCAAACACCACACGTAACGGAGATTGACATTTCCAATGCCAATTCAATTCAAAAACGATATATTCATAATAGTACTCACCCTCCATTCCTCGATCCCTCAAGTAATACAATTTGGCCCGCTTCACCTTCCGTCCCTTCTTTTTACCGCGATTCACAAACCCCGCCTCCAACACTTTCAATGACTTGACCGTCGGACTGTGCAATTTGATCTTCCGTTCGACATGTTCTCCGTACAAGACATCTTTCAAGTAAATGGAGGTATCCAATCCTTTATTTTCCCGACCTAATACCACTCCCCGAATGACATCGAGGGGTTTGTTATTGGGGTTGTCCACGCCGCCATCTTCCAGTATCTCGAGTTCGACAGCGTCGCCGACGCGAAAGGGCACTTCCCACACTTGTGGTTTCGATGCGATGCTATTTTGAATGCATTCTCGCGTCAATTCGGCAAATAATTTCGAGGCCCGTTTGCGTGGATTGCGGAATTTGGGTCGACTGTTCGCGAAGTCATCGTCGTTGCGAAAGTGAACGAATGGCATGTCGGCGGGGGAAACCCCGGTGGCGTAGCGGACTTTGGAGGGGTAGAGTTTGTATCCGTTGGGTGCGGTTGCGACATCGCGCGGATTGGGCGAGCTATCGTCGACGGGTAGACCGGAGTAGGTGGGAAATGGCAAAGACCTGGAGGATGTTGTTGTTTCGCCGCTTCGTTGTTGTTGTTGGCGTTGTCCTCCTCCTCGACGAGAGCGCGGGATGATGGGTTCGACGAGCAGACGCTTCGCCTCGGCGATGCGATCTGGCGGGGCATTTTTCGATTTTGAAATAATAGGGGGGATGGAAGAGAATGGCCGGAGGAGGAAGCCGCCACCGGCAAGCGCCGACCGTCGGAGGAGAAGAGGGGCGGACATCATCATTGTCATCGTCATCGTGGTGACAAAGAAGAGATTTTTTAGCTGGTTATGTTGGCGGTGGCATTTCAGTGTTGTCGGGAGTCCTTCGGGACCGGTCTTCCACGTGGCGGATCATTTTTTATTTACGATAATTATTTGACCATGAAGATGATGAAGATGCAGCAATCTCGAGTCTCCGCCTTCCTACCATTCCTCATCGTCTTCGTCGGCAGCGGCAACTGCTTCCCCGCATTCTCTCCCTTGAATAGGCAGACGAAACTCGTCTCAGTCAAGTCATTGTCGCCACCACTGTTTTCCACTTTGAAAACGGCAACAACATCCAACGACAACGAGGAACGAGATGCCGACGATGGCCGCAATGCCGCTGCTGCCTCACTCGCAATGGCTGTCTCACACACAATTCGAGGCTCTGCTCTCTCCTTGGCCATGATTTCCACCACCCTCTCCTTCCTTGGATCAGCAATGACGCCAACACCACCCGCCTACGCCGACGAATGGGGCAGGGAAACCGAGGCACCCACCCTCTTCACCGGAGAGACCGTCATGATTTGCAAAAAGCGCGGTCCGCTCGGGGCATGTCTCGAAACGACAGTGCGCACCTCCGAAAATGACAACGATAAGGCATTGTCCTACTTCAAGGATCCGGCACCCGCATTGAAATTACGACGACAACAAGATATCGATACGTTGAATCGGGAAAGCCAGGGAAATGAATTGATACAAAAATTACGCAGGCAGAGTTTGGACAATAAGGAGAAGAATGATTTAGCCGTGCGGCAAAAAACGTTGATGAACGATCGCGGTGCGAGCTTTGGACCCTTTGATCGACAGGTGGTGATTTTGAATACCGATGGCGTGACATTTACTTTGCTGCAAAATCCACAGGCCATGAGACTCAAGGATGCGGGATACATCGACGACCAAAGGAGATTCATCATCCAGCCTAGTCAGGAGGTGATCGAAGATGCATTGATGGCAAAGGATACTGATGGCTTAGGGGGGGCGATTAAGGAATTGTTTGGAAGTCGTGGTGGCAGCGACGAGGACAATCCTTTGGCTTCTACTCCCGACATTATTGGGATAGATGGGTCAAAAACTACTGTCGTGCAAGGAAAAGTAGACGAATGAGTTATTCATCGGAAGCAATTGGTGCTCGAGAATTGCCTCAATGGGCTTTAATATAACAATACCGTTGCCAAAAAGACCAAATATTACTGAATTTCACGGTTTGTCCAGTACTCACGCCACTGAGGTTTCGCGTCAGCGGCACTCATCTGCTCAAATCGTTTGATCAATCCTTTTGTAGAAGATGGGGGAACTACACATTGCTCGCACTCAACTGTGTCGATGTATTTTGAAACTTCAGTTGTCTCCATTTCACTGAGCTTCTCATACACACCAATCATTTCTGCTCTCGACGATGCATTCCCAATCCCATTTTGCTTGATTTTCTCCCTTGTAGCAATCTCCTCTTCTTCGTCGACATAACCCACCCACTCTCGGCGTTGTTGCGCTGCAGTGAGTTTTTGCTCAATACTGACAAAACGGCAGGGTTCTTCGAGACTTTCGGCACGGATATTTCGCCACCTAACACGACAATGCAGCCTGCGAACGCTCATTATCCGGCTGACAAATACATCAGTTTCTGAGCCCGGAACAATCGGCTTCGACAGGCCACGAAGCGCCACTGCACTCTGCCTATACCTAGCCATAGAGGTCAACCTTTCTTTCAAGATTGAGTAGCTGGTGCTTTGGGGAAGAATCATCATGATAGATTTCAGAGTACGGAAAAGCATCGCCCCACTACCTTCCTGATGGGGATCATCTTCACACTCCAACATGTGCAGATGCAAGTGCCGAAATAATGGTCGCTCGATCAGTTCAACCAACTGATCAAGTTCAAGGAAAAACATGAGAGAGAGATCCAATGGATCGATTTCTTGCAAAAATGTAGATGCTGTGACAAATGCTCCACCCCAGAGACAAAAAGCCAACGTTGCGACAATATTGTGCGAGAAAGTATGAAGAAGGATGTGAAAAAGCGTCGCCCGCTGTTTGTCGCGTATGGCATCTTTCTTGGAACCAATGCATAACTTTAATACGTCCCGAAGTTGCTCCGTTTCTGGAGCTGCAAGCAAGACTATACCGAGTTGTTGAACAAAATTGCTCACGAAAGCCAAATCCTTGGCGAAGGATGCGAGCTCTTTTTTCACATGCTGAGTATCAGCCTGAGGCGACTCTAATATTTTTTCTCGGTGTTTCATTCTTGACACAATGAAGCTGTCGAGTTCGATAGCGAACGACAGGAAAACAAATTCTGCCGGTTGAAGCCTAAAGGGATGACCGAGCAACCGTGAGTGAGTGATAAGTTTTGACGAAGAAAGGACATATTAGAAACTTACGTGCACATTAATTCAATGATCTTGGATAGATCTATCATCAGTTTCTGATACCTCGAGTGTAAGTCAATTAAAGATGCAAATACGGATCGATCTCTCGACACTAATGTCCTTTCTGACGGTTCCAATATTCCAAGCGCGAAGGCAGCACTCTCCTCGTCCATGGCGTTGCAATACTCTTTATCTGGAGAATTATCGATTACAAATGATTTTGATGAGTTCAGAGAGTCTCCCGCTTCGGAGGAATTCGATATCTTGGCAAGAACCTCAAAGCTCTTAACGACTGAACAATGATGAAGACATTCTAATGAGCAAGGCGTCCATTGTTTAACAATCTCAACATTGAATTGTACATGATACTGACCTATGATACCCGGTGGTTGATCGACTAGCTGGTAAAGTATGCAGTCGATAAACTCACCAGCATAGTCCGCTTTGAGTGAGGTTGGGACTACATATTCATAAAGAACTACCACCCACTGCAATGCACACAAGCGGCTAAGAATCAAAGAGTTATCTCGTTCTTCCACGCCATCACTCGCACGAAACCAACCTGTACTTTCAATTCCAGTACCATCTGCCTTAACGTCCATACGATACGGCCTACGCTCTACTGGAGGCGGATTTCTAGCAATTAAACCACCTGGAGAATCCAGTTCTTCCCGTAGTGCCACGATGAACCCACCGAGGTGAGGGATGAATGCTTGTCCGTCTCAGCGAACAGCATCCTGTAGGCAGTTGTTGGCCTGCTCCGCAAGTGAGTGTGTCGTTTGGTCGGGCAAAAATGGATCGTTTGTGCGAGATTGATGGGTGTCACCAATACTGAGCAAGATACCTGGAAGGACGTGCGGCAACGCATTCCGTACGGAGAAAGAGGCTGCCGTAAAATGAGAGGTTGATCTACTTCCACGCTCGCCCTTTAAGCTAATATCCGGCATGTCTACATTTCGAATTATCTCGTCTTGTGAGGGAAAAGCAGACGTCATGTGAGCCTGCACTATCCGAGACATCCAGTACATGGCTACCTTCCTAACAAATGGATCGGGATGTTCCATCGTTAGTACCAAACTCTGTAGAATTTTATCAAAGTCCACCTTCTGCTGAGCATCCTCAAAGTCCTCGTTGGTAACAAGTAGCTTGGGTAGTACCGACTGCAAAAAGTCCAACGCCAGCTGCCGTATGGTCGCGTTTGGGTCTGCCACCATAACAAATACTCCCTCAAGGAACAAATGCAAAAACTCCAATATCGGCGCACCCACGAGCTTTTCACTAAACTCTCGCAACCAAGTTAGAGTGAGTTGTTTCGTGGCCTTGTTCCGCATGTACACGAAGCGCGCGAACACCGGAACGCATGCATCGGCTGAAAAGCTACCGCTATTGATAGCCCCAACGATGACTTCCTTCAGCTTCTTGTCCAGCAGCTCGGCACCGCTTCGCACGTCGAGGTCAACATCGGCATAAAGGCTGCGCAGTATCTCAAACAGGACGAAGAAGTGACGGATGGCCAATACCGGCACCACCTTGATAACATTAAAAAGACTTTCGGTGGCATAATACCGTACACGCTGGGAATGGTCCTGGCAAGCATGAACGACACTCGCCAATATCAAATCACGGCATTCAGCCGCAACTTCCATGGTACCTCCCCGAGGTACATCATTGGCCTTTTTAAGTCCAATGGCACACGCCGCCAATGCCACCGCCCCGCCCTTACGAGCATCCTCATTCGTACTCCGAATGTAATCATCACTCAACGAGAGTAGTATCGCACGCACGCGTGCGAAATCATCCTGCATGGCCAGGGTTCGTACCACCTTTTCAATCTCCATAGCCGCTAGTCGACGACGTTCGTATCGTTTGTGTGCCAGGGATACTAGGACGGCTGCCGAGATGCATTGTTGGAATGTTCGGCGCATAGCATCTCGTTCTCCTTCTGAGTAGTAGGTCCGTTGGGACTTCGTTGCTGGAGTATCATTGCTGTTGTAGACTTTCATAGCGCTGGCGAGGATGGCATCACTACTGGCATCTGTATTTGATATTACTGCTGGTGGAACAGCAGCGTATAACGTCATGGACTGCTTCATAGAATTCGAATCGCTACTCCCACCACCTTCGAAAATATTGAACGATTCAATCTTTTGGCGCATGCTACTAAGCACATCCGGGAGTCCACCTCCAACATTTTTCAGATTGTTGTTGTTGTTGTTGTTCTTATTGTTGTTGTTGGTGGTGGTGGTAGAGGAGGAGGCCTGAGAGTTGTTCGATTGAGAAGAACCGACTCTCGCACTATTGCTACTGGTGTGAAAAGAAATCTTATCCTTTGTTCGCTTATCAGTTGCATTCGTTATTGCTGTTGTTTTATCACAAGTTTTTGACGGGGTTTGAGGAGGAGGTGGCGGCGGCGGCGGTGGAGGAAGTGGAGCATCAGAAATGGAATCAGGAGAAGTAGCTGCAGACGAAGCATCGACACCCAACGCATCAGGATCTTCATTAAATATTTCGTCGATCACGGTGTGTTCTGCCTTGGCAAAGAAATCGTCATCATGAGCGTCATTGTCTGCCTCGTCCTTGTGGGTGGTGTCCATCAAATCATTTTTTCCTTCGTCGTAGCCATCATCCACATTGATTTGAATTGTTGGAGATGCATTGGTCACTTCTACCTCAGCGTCCTCCTCCTCGATCTTGTTTCCATCTGTGGTACGTTCCTCTCCTATAATTTTTCTTTCGTCTCCTGCTACTCTCCCCCCCATCGTTAATTCTGTACCACTCTCATCAGAGGAAGTGGAACGCACCCACGAAAATGACGATACAGGATCGCCAATACCCTGCAAATAGTTCCCTCTTTGATTAGTTCGAAGGGAGTCATAAGTGCTGGTGAAACCATTATTGTGAAAGTCATCATCGCGTTCATCTCTTTCCAGTTCTTCTTGTCTATTATTGCTTTCATCATCCTCCTCCTCCTCGGCATCGTCTTCATCGGAACTGGAACTAAAATAGGTATTGTCGGGTATTGATCCTGGATGCAACAACGACTTGCCAGTTTGCGGATGATGTGGTTGCTGCTGCTGATCGTCGTCCATAGTTGCTGCTTCTTCCATTAGAGCTGCTGTTGACGCATGGACAATTGGAGTCGTTCCCGCTAAACGCTCTCCCCCATCCGCAGCAACATTGGCATTGTTGGAAGCTTCGTCGTTTGCTTCGCCATCGTCATTTGTGCCACCGTTGCTGTCAATGTCGTCATCGTCATCATCGTCCACCTCGGCGAAAATGCCCTCCAAGATGCGTCGTCGTTCATCGTCCGTTTCCGTTTCCGACATGGAGGTCGGCGCCGATGGAATCGACGGGATGTTGTTGAGGAAGGGCATTCGAGTTTTTCTCACTACTACTTGAACTCAGAGAGTATTGAGGCTGCATAAACAAGATACTAGAAGATAGTTTCCAGCCATCGTAGTCGTTGACAAGGATGATTCGGCGAGTATGGATAGGAATGTATTGACTAGAGAGTGGTAGTAGTGGGTAGTGGGGGCAGTAGCAGTGGCGGGCATTAGCATTACGGCCACAACAACATACGAAGTAAAAACTCCCGCCAATTTTTCTTCCAATCTGATCTTGCACGTGAAAAAAAGCTGGACGAATCAACTGCAACTACCTAAAATGGACAACTTGATAATATTATGAATGATTCTTACTTGTTACAAGATGCAAATATAGACAAACACTCTATTGGCAGAGAGGAGACAAAGACCTCCAATACCATTATGATGCCTTGTCACATCATTGAATGATTAAACTCAGCTTGATCGAGCTGCTGAGGCTGGGAAGGGAATCCCTGCTGAGCATAATACTGTGCATACGCTGCCTCATTAGGATCGTATTGAGCCGCAACTGCCGAATTCGCCGACGGATACTGCTGCTGCTGCTGCTGTGCGTAATACTGCTCCGCATAATTTTGCGCTTCCTGATATTGAGGATGGGGCGCATACATCACTGAGGCGGTCGGCTCCTCCTCTTCCTGCTGCTGCTGCTGCTGATGATGATGATATGGTTGCTCCAAAGGCTGAGGATAGTGAGCGAAACCATCCGTCACATTCGCCGCTGGTTTCCTAGTGTTGTACTCGGTCATCTCATCCTGGAATCGCTTCTTGTCGACATTTGCCAATTCTTCGTACTTCTTCTTTTCCTCCGCCGAAAGTGCCCTCCATCGTTGGCCCATGACATGTCCCAAGTCGGTGAATTTCATGTCGGGAGATTCAAGGAGTATCCTAGGACGTTCGTCGAGGGTGAAGAAGACGTAGGGACCACGAGCGCGCTTGGGCGCATCTGGATCCTTCTTCTTCTTGCGACCACCACCACCACCTACCATACGCGCTGCTTCACCGACTCTGCGATAATAAGAATCAATTCGTATTCCATTCGGCGTGAATCCAGGTGGCGGAACGTAGTCTGCAATCTCCGCTAGGTAGCGAGCCTTGTCATCCGCGGCGGCCTGCTCCCATCGTGCCTTTTCCTCCGGAGTGAGGGCATGATACATGGATGAGGTATATTTGGAAAGTTGTCCGAAGGTCATGCCTGGATTCTCGGAGCGGAAGGATTCTCGCATGGTGTTTTGATAGATGAGGTAGGCACTCATGTCTATGTTGCCGAAAGAGGAAGTCAATAATGAGAGAATGCATGATAACACTATGCCTTCCCGAATAGAAACCTTGTCTGTCTCTTAACTCACTCTTCTTGGGAGCATTGGAATCCCTCGACGCAGCATTCCCCCGTTTTGGTTTGTTTGCCTGCGCATATTCAATGGCATCGCCCTTGCTATCGTATCCCGGCGGAGGGACATAGGTGCTCAATTCGGCCAAATATCGATCTTTATCGGCTTCGGCATGGGCAGTCCATTGTTCTTTCTCCTTTGGTGGCATTTCGGCGTACATTGCCGAGGTGAATTTGGAAAGCTAGACATTGGAAAAACGGAAAAATGAGTAGTGTGGTAACACGATGGCAACAATCAACTTTGTAACAACTCATATTATAGGATCAAGATCCTCCTCATCATCGCACCTGGCCGAATGTCATGCCTGGATTTTGCAACCGAAACGTCTCCCGCATGGCATTCTGATAGAGTAAGTACGCGGACTGATTGCGCTTCGGCGCGGAGGGATCGCGGGATTTTTGCTTGGAGCTCATGATGAGAACGTCACGCAGGATTTGAATATTTTATGTCTGCCTTTCATTCAAGAAATAAAGAAAGGGTTTGTTGAATATGAAAAAATTAGTCATGTCAAAACTAGAGAGCTTGCGACTTGCGATTAACCCATGGCCGAGCAAAGGGGAGAGTGATGAGTGATATCATCAAGCAGACAGACAGATATCGAGTTGTTCCGATACCAACAAGATCACCACAAGCAACACGATCGCCAGCAGCATGGCGACAATGAAAAAGGGGGGCAGCCATCACCCATCACCATAGTGATTGAGCCTGCATGAGCCCGAGCCTGAGCGAGAGAGAGGGCGGCTATCTTTTGGAGCAGTGTCGGTCGGTCGCCGGTGGTACTCTAGCCTCAAGATGACGAGGGACACGCTTGTGTGTGTCGACAACAACAACGGTAGCTACCTCCAGCGTCCGGTAGTACCAACAGCCACCCCCCTTTCCCTTTTCGCATTCATGATATGTGTAGCCATCGTACCGAGATTGACGCATGTAAGTACCTCGTTACTCACCGTCCAAGTCCATACGCCATTGTTATTGTACCACAAACACAGGCACAGAAGGCAGAAGATGATGTGCTGGGAGAGGGAGCGAGCGAGTACGTAGTACGAAAAGCGGGAGCGATGGAAGCCCCCGCCCCCGCCCCCGGCGACGCCAACCCTCTTGTCAACGCACGAAAACAACGGTATGCAAACATCATATGTCCGTTCAGAAGAAGATTTTTTCGTTTTTAGTGTCCGAAACCGAACGGAGTGTCCGAAAACTTCCGAAGCGTCACTCGCCGACTTCTCTTCTGAACAGTTCCGACTCTGGAAGAAGAACGAACGTCATTCAGAAGAAGATCAACGAAGCGAAGAGAGACGAAACAGGGACGAAGAAGTTCGACAGTTTCACCGCACGGAGTGGAGCTTCAGAAAGGTCGGTACTAGAAAACCAGGCAGTCGTAGTAGATAAAGAGTGAAGGAGCGAAAGAAGTGTATGTGTTGTGAATCGTTTGAATCAGCCTGTGTTGTGTAGCTTTTTGTGTGGTCACGCCAAGCAAATCGCTGCCGGCCAAGCAAGAGTCGATCCTCGTTCGTAGTAGTAGTAAAGAGGATTCGTTCAAGACTCGTAGTACTACTACGCACCGTTCCCCTGGATCTCATCAAGGAAGTCAAGAGTCATGTCCGGTTGAATCTCCGAACTTTCCATCACCATCAATGCACACTTCATAATCGGACAACAATGGTAGCAACCAAGCTCTCCAGCGCTCTCGTCGCTCCCTCCAAGGTGGCCAACTTGTTGGATTGGAGGAAGGCCTTCGGGTCCGTAATGGCGCTGGATATTACACGGAAGAGTATTGGTGTGGCGGTGGCAACTCATCCTGATCAACGCGACGAGACTATTGCATTGAGACCGATCTCGCTCGCACAGCAGCAGCAGCAGCATCACCATAATAATGGTGCACCAACAAGGAAGAATCAAGTGTCGAAAGAATTAATATCCGAGCTTGAAGCGGCAGTGCGCCGGCATCGCGTATGTGCTTTTGTCGTCCACTGGCCGACGAATGAGGGTCGAATGGGCGAACAGTGCGGGAAGGTATTGCAAGTCCTCGATTCGGTGATTGATCAATCCAACAGCGTGGTTACGCGGAAACGACCCTTTACTCTGTGGTCGACCGCCCTTCCCTACTACCACAACTTGACTGCGAATATCAGTGATGATGAACTCTCGTCGTCGCCGTCGCCGTCGTTGTTAGACTGCTCGAGCTCCTCCTCCTATTCACCGCCAGACGAGTGGGGAAGATCGATCCACTTTGCCAATGCACCCGCCTATTACCCCGATATGTACTATAGTTCCAAGAATCCCATACGAAGACAAGAATCATTGGCAGTATCGTCGTCGTCCTCCGAGGCCGCCGCCCATGTTCTCAACGAGTGGATGAAGAACCACTGGGAGATGGATAGCAAGATGGGCTGTGTGATGCCGGTGAACAAGAAGTCGATACCTCACTTTTGCAGACATTCGGTCGATGAGTACAATAGTGAGAAGGCTTGCTTGCAATCGGCACTTTTGTAACAGATATATAGACGATAGAGTTCCATGTCAGCGGTGAATTTGGTGGTGCACACACCATCGACTGTTGAGACTTTTGTGAACTTGAATAGATTTGTACAATTAAGTAGAAGAACGAACACCCTTGTATTACACGATGAACTTTATATCTAAATGGATTGAACACGGCAGATGTTTGAACTTGACAGTAGGTCACAATCATTTAATCTTGCGATACATAACATCAACAATAGAGTCCCGCGCTTCAGCCATCATATCATCAAGATGCGCCTGCACTTCATTGACCACACCAACGCCATCCATAAAGAAGGCAGAACCATCGCCACCAAACAAACTCAAACTATCCCTCCCACGAAACACCCAAGTCCGAACACCAACCACATGAAACCGACCAGGAGAAACCTTCCTATCCACCCCACCACCCACCTCAAGCCCAAAAACAGACAACACATCCTGAGGGAAACGACCACTCCCGCCCATCCCACGGTACTGACCATCGCGCATAAAGCCCCAGTACATGTTATGCAGGAACACCTTGCACTGACGATCCATACCTCCGAAACCGTCATACCTTGCAGTCTGCATAACCAACGAGGGGAACACACTACCACAAAGAGTATCAGAGCTCATTGGACTATGAGCCAACTCAAGCCTCCAAGCAG
>JALLBB010000807.1:0-14587 GCA_036939735.1 Discostella stelligera
TGTCAAGGATTACTTAACAAAGGATTAGGTCACATAAGCAGTCTGATCGCCGTGATGGCCCAGTAGATGTACTCAAAAATTTCTGTTGCGTTTATACTTGTCAGACATTACGTCACTTGATGGCAGGTCCATAAGCTCAGACATGATATGGGGTAGTAGGCCAGCACTACAGTCATGAATGCGCTTCCCACCTGAATATCCAACATCCAAAGACTGGCAGATTTGGATGGATGTTTGGACAGCATCAACAGGCGAGGGGCTCTCCCTCCCAAACCCACTTGGAAAGTGGATCAGACCTCCACATTACATCTGGCCATGGCAATACAATCCCAAACTACAGGAGGTGTACATCCTTCAGTACGACGGTTTCCACGTACACAAACATCCCCCATCAACACTATCCACTCGGTCAACAGTCTTACATCGACCTACCATGGAGTGTCTCCAGACAGTAATGGGAAGCTGCGTCAAATTAGACTGCATCGCATCACCTAATGGGCCATTATACCCTCCATCATCAATACACGACACATGGATGATGAACTCAAGCACAACAACAACTATCACATTCTGGGACCAAGTCAGGGATTGGGGTGGTTTATGGATGTGGGAGATGATTTGTCCTGACGTTGGTCTTGGATTTGACGTCTCTTGGATGATCTTGGCCCTCCGAACAGGATCCCTGGTAGTAGTCACAGACGGATCGTATGACAGACATCAAAACCCATGAGTATGCGCCACGGGATGGATAGTCATGGACATGACTACTGGCTCACGTCTGGCAGGTTCTTTCTGCAAATACTCCACCTCGGCAAGCTCTTACAGAGCCGAACACCTGGGTTTGTGTGCCATTAACATTATGCTCCTCGCACTCTCCAAAACAGGCAACATAACAAACTGTCCTCCAATCACAATCTGGTGTGACAACAAGGGGGCAATAAACAGAGCATCGGAAAACAGCAGGAGGATCAAAAGTGGCCGACCATGCGCGGACATCCTTCGCATCCTCTGCAACATCCACCATGAACTGCCACTGTTGGCTAATTTCCGCCATGTCAAATCACACATGGACGACAGGCTCAGCTGAGAGCAGTTATCGTTGGAACAACAACTAAACTGCTGTCGCAATGGTCTTGCCAAGGACGCGGTCACCTGGGCAATAGAGACACATCGAGAGGGCAAACAACATCCCTCCAGCCTCCTGCCAGAAGAATCTGTTGCTCTGTTTGTGGACCATCACAAGATCACATCCAACACCACCAACAACCGTCGGTACCTCCTTAGCAAGACAGCAGCAAAGTGATTCCTTGTCTCGACACAGGGCTGGTCTGACAATCAATTTGAAACTGTGGGATGGGACTGGCTCCACCAAGTACTATCATCCAAGCCAGTGATGTTCCGCCCATGGCTCAGCAAACAACACTCCAACTTCTGCGCCACGGGCCCACAAATGAAGCGCTACAACCTCAGAGATGATGACCGTTGCCCCAGTTGCTGGTCATGGAAGGAATAAGTCAGGCATCTATGCATATGCCCAAGTGAAAGCAGGGTATCCAGGCTGTTTTACGGCATACAATGCCTGCACCTATCCACCTCCCACTCTCACATCAATGGTGACGACTGGATGAGGGGACTTATCCACAGACTACTCCATATCTCTCACTCACAGTGACTCTTCTGTAACTTCACTCTGCACGACACCCACTGCAACAACCGGCTGAACAATAAAATGGCAGTACTACTCCACATAACAGAACTCAGCCACACGGACCCAGAACGGATAACAGAGCACAGTAAATTCCTCCTGAAAATCGACACTGAAATCCTCAAAACCAGCAACTATGAATCCCAACTATATTGGGTCACAGTGATGGAGGTGGCGCTCTGGGCCAGGATGACTGCTCTCCTCAACATGACTGCCTCACGACCAGCACTAAGCTCCTTTGGTTCTTTCATGGTACAGGAAACCATCCACAGGGAAATTGGTGCAATGTTTGGGAGCAGACACGAGACATACTGGGCGTCCCAACAACGACCAAACATACGGAACAGCCAAACAGGCCTCACAGAATCTGACCGCCAACGGAAGCTGAACTAAAGCTTCTGTAACCATTCTGCCAGGAAGGTGCAGGGAACCTTGCTTCCATTCTCCACAATGATGGGACATCTCAACTGGGTGGGAGTCCAGGTACTCCGGCGGCCTTGCTGTGGTGTAAAACACGGCAATCCAAAAGATCCTTGGTCTTATTGGCATAGGGTATCTGATAAATTTTATAAGATTATTATTATTATTATTATTATTGTACAGTGTTGAGGTTTCCTGACGGCTTGCAAGAGGCTTAAATGCGTGTTTTGCCCAGGGATGTCAGGCAGACCCATGTATCCAGGGTCTGCAGCCTCCTTTGAGATCCGGAGGCAGAGGATGGGGCTGTGTTGGCATCTATATGGTTGATGTCCATGGAGTCTGTTCTGGTGGATGCCCGAGCAATGGGTGTCTCATTGACAGGGCCGGTGCCAGGAGAGTTGGTGGATGACATGTCGGCAATAGTTAGGTTAGGTCCGTTGCGAAGGGATGAAGATGGATGTTAGCGGGTCCAGCGGCATTGATGGTGCTTCAGTTAGTATTGTCGCGCTGCCTGATTGCCACAGCAATACAATATCGCACTCCCCCGATTGGGGCACCAATTGTAGTTGTACTTGGGGGCGCTGTAGTGGCCTCCCTGGTATGTGATACTCCGGATGCAATTTCACAGCACAGAGGTCGCAGAGCAAGCAGTCATGGAGAACAGCGGACTCAGATGAATGTTGTCATTCTGGCAGGTGCAGGTAACCTACGGTGAGGGGGTATGTGATGTGAAGGACGACTTCGAACAGGGATTATCTCTCCTACGTTCTTGACAATTGGTTGGCTGGCTGCAGTTGGGGTGTAGTTGTGGAGTAGCTGAGTGGCAATGGCGTCGGTGATGGGCTGGGTTTGTGTGCTGGATCTGTATGAATGCGGCCACAGGAGCAATGAAATGTGATCTTGGGAAGTAGGCCGTGGGTGGCACGGTGGGGTTAGATAACTATGTGAAGATAAGGGGACAATGAGGGATATTGTCTGAGCCAGTGGGTTATTGATGTAATTGGCATCAGGGGATGGTATTGAATTGAGTTCTGCTGATGAATTGGAGTTAGATTGGTGAATTCCTATGTAAAATTAGTACCAGGTTTTTGTGTAGAAAGGGTTTGTGTTTTTAGTGGTTGTTGTGTAGCCTTGCCTCCAAAGAGTCAACAGAGTCGTATTGAGATGCCGCAATTCATGGAGCATCATTGCCTGAGGAGGCAGTAATAGTCAACAAGTCACATAGACATATCCCTCAGTCCATTTTTCCAAACCACTTGTTAGAATCATTACTTGCTTCATTCACTTTGAAATGGGGATGCTTATTCCTCCAAGAGCCAAATTGCAGGTCTTCTATGAGTTTCCATTCTAGTGCTGCAATTTGACTCCAAAAGCGATACAGAATGCAATGCTGAGCTGGAGTAGCTGTAGAGGAAGTACCACTGATATCACCAGCGGTATTATTTGCATTCCAATGCCTTCTGCGTGGCCTTCAACCTCCTGCTTTAAGAGCTGCCCTAATTGCTTTGATCCAGTATTCTTGATGAGCGATGGATTTAGAGTTGAGGTCCATTATTTTGACTTCTAGTAGAAACCTGCTCTTGGGTGGAATATCTTCCGGCTTGCTCTCTGCCAGCATGGCAATTTCTGTCAGGATAGTGGCTTGGTGGGTGAAGAAGAGCACAAGTGATGTTAACTACTACCTCTAGGATTAATGAGCTCGAGCTCCGAACTACACTAGAGGGGAGGTGCCGGTGATCGTCGCCGATGTGGCTGGACGTTGGCGGCAAGTCGAGTGGAGGGAAGAAAGGTCTATTGGGAGCTTTCTCATTCCCTGTGCTCGTACGGAGCTACAGTTGTAACGTATCCAGAGTGACCAACATATCATTTGCCACAGTTTTATTCCATTGCAGTTGTTTCAGTACATATCGCAGTTGTGTCAATAGTTGCAAGGTGCTTGTGTGTGGGAATTCCAGTCCCCCCATCTGGATAGGCCCATGCAAGACTGCCGCAGGAAAGTGACGGTTCAAACGAATCCTAGGGAGTATACAGCGACGTAGTTGTGAGTCTATCTTGTGGCATTGGGTAGTAGAGAACAATGAAAGGTGCAGAGCATATGTTAGCTTCGGCACAATCCTCTGGAAGAGTAATCTCCTTGTCTCCGGCTCTGTGAGATGGGCCAATGATGTCCGCTGGCAAAGTGTGACAATGTCATCAAATACATGAGCAAAATGTGCCTGTTGTGAACCAGTGGGGCATAGGTGGAATCCCAGTCCCACATTTGGAGCATCCGGGTGTAGCAAGGTAAGATCCAGGGCCAGACACAGTCTGGCCCTTGCCCTCACATGCCAACGGTCACAGCCACATAGCGCTGTCGCCACCCTCTAGAGTAGATCAGAGCACCATGCTCACTAATCTAGAAGCTAGATTGTATCACCTCAATGGTGCTCTTCTTCACCGGGGGCAGGTAATCAATTGTGGTGGTTGCCCCTTTCCCATCCTCAATATGTAAAGTGTGTTCATGGTCTCTCACCATGGTCATGTATCTGTTCTGCTGCATCCATGCGATAAGTTGCCAAGTGCATTTGTGATAGGCGAGAAGTCTGCCTGGTATAGCGATAAGGTCATTCCATGTTTGTGCACTATGTTGGAGGTCCGCTATGACCAATGGAATGACATTGGGGGTAGACGAATCCCTGTTCGTGTGCTGGTCCGTGTCATCTGCAAATGAGATACTGTGGTGAGATATTAGCCGGTTCCCCGATGGATTGTGGAGAGAAAGTCCTTTTGTGAGTGATTGGTGCACTCGTAGGAGGACATCGCTTTGTTGAGTGGAGAGCTGGGGTACATCTGCCTTGCCCTGCACCATACCCCCCAAGTTGGGTTCGTCCTCTTGCTGAGAGTATGTGGAATCCGAGAGGCCCAATGCCGTTTCCACATTTTGTTTAAGTTTCCGAATTGTAGATCCAATTGAGTTGAGTAGTTCAACATCAACATTATATTTCTGAGCATATATATTTGCCATTTCTGGGTACATTCGATCGAAGTGGGCCGCCATGTCATGTTGGATCATTCCAACTGTAGAGCATTGGAGGCGGGCGCATTCGAAGGTGAGTAACTTCAACATCGCCGCATCGACGGAGGATCAATTTAGGCGAAATCCATGTTGCAAATCATGTGGGTGGGTGGCCTCAAAATTATGCATCGCCTGTCGACCAATGAAAAACTTGAGGCTTGTATTAAATTCGGCTGCCACTTTGCCAATAATCCGGAGAGTATGAATCTGTTAAACACCGGGTTTCTTTTCAAGCATGAAGTCAGACATGTGAGTCCATAAGTCATTCACAAATCCATACATGAAAGGGAGGCTGATGAGTACTGATGCAAAGCTGGAGATGAAGTCACTCTGCGCAATGCATTTCCAGAGAGAGTAGTTGAGGGTGCGTGAATCCGATGACGTTTGTTCCCTCGCTACCCTAAACATTGTCTGGAACTCTTCCGAATTTATAGTTCCAAGGATCGGGCGTAGTGTTGTCTCTCCCTCCGAACGTTGTAATGCATGGAAAAAAGCCAACATAGCCGGAGTGAGCTCAAGGGTAGTGTCAAACATGCCATCCAGCAGGTCCGCCGTCAAGGGGTTTATCCCGTTGTTCTGTCGGATATCCGTCATCAGGGGCAATGTGCTGATCCCCTGTTCCCTGAAAGTTTGCTCCAAATGTCGTTTATTTTGATTAAGAAGATGGGCTTCAATTTCTTCTTGAGCCGTGATGTCAATCCAAAATGTGTCCGGGCGTGGTAATATTTCGAGAATGTGCCACCGTTGTGTGGTGTCTTCCCATTCTACTAGTACTAGCTGTACATCGTTTGGCAGTGCCTTCAGCATGTGATGAGGGAAAAACAAGGAATCTCCGCTCGATGGGTATGCTTCGAAGACCCCGTTATCATAATGATATAGTTGTCATATCGTGGTGAGTAGAACCAATCATGTGATAGGATTTGAATCTGATTAAGAGTCCCTCTTGGCCCTTTTGTGACCATAGATAATTTCCGGTTCATAGCTCTGTCTTTTGCCGTCGATATCATACGTTTCAGTTTTCCTTCCCAATTAGGATCCTTGGTTGCCCGTGCACAATCTTTGGCAATGGAGACCAGCCACTCCTGTCTCAGGTCTTCACAATTTTTTTGACATTTCCAAAGCTCGTGTCGCCTGGCCCGGACCTCTCGCCGCAAGGTTGCTATAGTGAATGTATCGTAGATTGAGGGGTGTATATCCATTGCAATGCATTGATGCTCTAAGGCTGGTGATAGTGGAGCGCCCCTGATTTTGCAATCGTGCATATCCTTGAAAATCAAAAGTGTGCGAGCCTTGATGGTTAACTCAGATGATCTCATATATCCAAATTTTTTCCTCCCTGTCTTCTTGGCAATCGACTTTGAGAGGTCAATAAAGTCCCTGTACACCGTCTTATAGGAAGCAATGTTTGTTGGGGTGGGTCCTGAGTTGCAAATTTATCCGCCAAATCAAAGACGCGGGAGGGAATATTGTGTTCCGATAATTTCGCTTCCAGACCCAATACGAAGTGTTGTGCTTTATCTTCTTGGTTTGGTGTGATTTCCCTTGAGTGGTGAGGCACCGGTCGATTGAGTATACCTTGAAAGAGTATCTGTTCGTCAACATCAACATATGCCATGCAATGATCAGAGTGCACTCCTTCGTGGGAGCCTAAATACCCGATGCGATTGATTGCTGCAGCACACGTGCTGTCCATAAATATGTAATCGATACGTTTTGAGCCGTATGCATACGTCCGTGGTGCAAGTTCGAATTTATTATAAAAAGGGTCCATCAGATGCGCCTCCCGGAGGAAGTCTTGAAGATCCGTGTCTTTGTTCAGTTTGCTAGATAGTCCCCGTTAGCATTCATCATCAGTATGGGGCGATATCCGTCGTTCCGGTGGGTCGATATCAAATGTAAAAGATCTGTGAGTAGTCGTTTCCGTGGGTTTGGCCGTGTAATGCCCGCTTCCCGCATGAGGGTGTATTGTTGTTGGTATGCGGTCAGGGGACCTGGGTTGTGCGATTGTTTGTGACAAACTCTGTACGCACATATCACCAGTACCCCCTCGTCCCACTTCCCCCTTAATCGGAACCAACAGAATCGTCCCCATGGGTCAGACCCGGACAATTCCACCCTACCCGTGGTCCTGCCATTAATTGTGAGTAGGTTTCCGCCGGGTTGATAAGCTCAATTTGTTCCTCCTGGAGCAGATGTGTATACTGTGCGAGATGTCTGAAAGACCTCTTTCATTAACAGATCGTATTCTGCTTTATTGCCCGTGGTCCAAGGTCGGTTGGTCTCCGACATTCCCATAATGTCAATCCCTAAAGTGTGCATGGTATCAATCTCTGACGATGTAGAATCCCTTGTAATGCCGTGTATATTTTGAAAAGCAAGACGGAGAAAAGTGTCACCCTCTGTCCGTTGTGTGATAGAGTCACCGCTGGGGGCAATGTTGGTGAAACGTGAGTCGCCTGTCTGTGTGCCAATCCGTGGTTGAATATATCTTGTTGTCATGGTTTTGGCCGCCCCCTTGGGTGCAGATTGATTTGTTTTGTCGTAATATGTGATGATGCCGTATCTGGCTGACCAGCCAGTTTTGATCTGGTTGGGTAGTTGGGGACATAGTCGTCCTCCGACTCCGACTTCGATGTGGAAGATTTGGAGAGATCTCTGCACTCGGGGCTGAGGGTGGTTTGGGTTTGTGATTGTTCCAAAGGTGGCTGCTTCAAGGAGGCACAGTCCTGGCAGTAGTACTGGGTGCCCCCTGGCGATGGAAGCATGCATTCGGTGTGGAAAGGGAGCTCACGGTGATCGCACCAATTAATATTGTTGTCTATGTTTCCACAATCCCGACAGCGGTCCGTTATTGGACGATCCAAAATGGGGGACGGGGAAGCTGCTTCACTAAGGAGCACGAGCTCCTGCTGTGCAATACCAACATGACCACTGGTAGGTTGAGCCGTTGTGTCAAGTGAATCCGTGGGTATCTCGAGTGTGTTATCCGTCGTGTTTGTCGACTCCTCCCTGATATCAGTCAGTGGGGTATCAGTACTGCCAGTGTGTGTCGTGGGAAAAGGTTGGTTGGTGAGGTGTACCCGCGAGGGGTCGAGCGTCGCGCGTTCTTGCCAATCCGTAATTTGTGCTAGAGTGTTCTCCAGCGTAGTAGCCAGTTGAGTTGATCTGTTGTCACTCTCCCTGTATAAGCCTTGGACTGAGTCGCGTGCGGAGTCAATCGATTTTGTCATCATTTCCATTTTAGAAGACAATAGTTGTTGATGTGATGCCGAGGAGGAAGTGGATGAGGAGGTGACTACCTGTGTTATGGTGCTGGTAACGTCGTCCATCGTAGTTTGGATGGATTGGAATGTGGGGAGGGACGTGATAGCATCAAGAATGGTGGTGAATTTCTCCTCCGAATCCGTCAGTTTGGTGAGAATCTGTTGCATAATAGCGATAGTCGTCTCCCAATCCCTCCTCGGGATCTGCACCATATCTGTGTCCCTTGGTTCCCGAAGTGTGGTGGGGTGCAGGTCATTGTGTGATGAAGGGTCCGATCCGGTAGCCGTAATATGCGACATTGTTACCGAGACCCCGTCAGATGTAATGTTCCTCCCTGCTTTCTCAGCCTCCCGGCAATCCAGTTTTAGGTCTGGTAGGTCGTTTCCAAGCCAGTTCGGAAGGAAGTATAGAATCTGTTTGGCAAATTGTATAAGTTTAGGTACATCTCTCCGTTTTGAGAACAGGAAAAGTCTCGTTCCTTCTTTTTCCGTTGCCACTCGCACTATGGGTGAGTGTAGTATTTGGTTATCTGGGGTAGTGCTGGATCCAGTCATCATCAAGCGGACCATCGATCGTGTGTTAACATCGTCTGTGCCTGCCATCATAGCCGTTGTAGGGATGAGGGTGAAGGGGTCGCATGATGTAATGCCTGTGATCAATGCGTAAGTGATCGAATGTGCGTATGACATATGCCGAGCCATAGCCTGGGTCAAATCCTGGTCAAATTGTGCTGTCTGTGGATGAGGGATCACTAAAGTCTAATACAATTGGGTAACTGGGTAAAGCTCATCATCCTGGGTCCGTGTTATCGTCCAGAGTCTGGAGACATCCTGATAGTGCTCTGGCTTAGAGAGAATGCATTTGGCAGCAACCTGTTTGTCTCCTGAGGTCCGAAGTGTTGTCCATTCCACCTCGTACCACGATGTTGGTATAGGTGGGTCCAATTTGGATCGCTGCATTACTTCTGACTTGATGTGGTGGTCGTCGTCTCGGACGAGACTGCCCTCCAGCATAACACAAGGAATCCATCCAATCAGTTTTCGTTCCATTTTCATGCTCCAAATACCATCTCCCCTAATCTCATCTGAGTATAATTTTGTCAGTTCCGCATTATGGAGGAAGGCTCGTGCGCCATTGTTATTAATGTCCGCGCAGTCCGTAATAAACCAGAAATCAAATTGTTGAAGAGTCCCCGTCTCCTCTTGACCCCCATAACAAAAGGTTCCAGGTCATCTGGGAGAGGAACCCCTGTCGGTGTAAGGATGGTGAGGGAGTGAGTGGTGCTATCCGTGGGTGCCCCTGTGAGAGTGAAAGTGAATCCGGAGGTGTGGACGGATGGGATCCATCCTCGAAGCCAGTGTGCTAATAGTGATCCCACTGTTGTCCTCTCCCATGAATGTCTTGATCGAACTGGTTGAAGGCGGAAGCGGTAGTGGTAACGTTGCGGTTGTTCTCGTGCTGGTGTGGTGGTGGCCTGACAATAATCCAATCCTGATTGGGAGGGTGCATGGGCGACTAAGTTGTGGAATTTCCGAGGATCCATTGCACCGGGAATGCATTCCGGTGTCATATCCCGAAGAACCGAAATGACATATTTTAGTTGGTGCGGTTCAATTTTACCTGCCAGGCACGACGATAGTTTAGAGAGAATGATACGTTTCTGTGCGTCCGGGGACAGCTTCCAAAACTCTTCCGTGGTCCAGCCAATAGCTGTGAGAGGGCAGAGGTAATGTGGATCCTCCTCTTCCCCCTCTGACAATCCCTCTTCCGAGTCATCATCGGACAAAGGGGATAGATCGGAGAAGCTTATCCAAAGGGGTGGTGAAAATGGGCAGGTCTGGTTTTGCCGTAGAAAGTAAGTGTGAAGAGACCCGGGTTCCGTGATAAAGTGAATAAGTAGGTCTTCATGAGCTTTCCGCATGCATTGTTCCAGTATCTCCCAATTTCCTGAGTAGAATCGTTGAATATAAGGTATGATCAATCGATGTAGGTCTGACGGTGATGTCAAAGATAATTGTCTGAGCTGCTCCCGCAATATGTGGTTGTCAATCAGAAAGGGGGCGTCCATGGGACAGAGTGTCATATCCTGAATTGTGGGTGGTCTCATAGCCAGAGCTAAATCCACGAATGATGTCAGTGTCGCTGTGGAATCGGTTGTCAAATAGTTGAAGAGTGTAATACTATCGCGGAGTGCGGCGTGTGCAGCGATACGTGCTAGTTGCGTGTGCCCCAGTCCCTTCCGTGTGGAGAAAACTCGATTCAACACCATAGTCAATAAGATTGATACTCCGTCTATCGAGTGCGGGGTGTCAAAGTCCGTAATAGAGAGGGCCTCCCATGGGATGGTGCTGATGCGGGTCGTAAGAGTGCGCATCATTGCTGTAGGTGTAGTTTTATCCATTTCCCTCTGTTGGTCGTATGCCTGTGTCTTCTCGTCCGCCCAGTGAATTGAGTGGGAGGGATATGGAGTAGAGCTATTATCCGGTGGCCGAGTTGATTAAATTGTCCATTACAATGAGTCCGATAATGAAGTCAGTTGTACTTCCTCCCGTGGTGACAATGTATTGATGCTTGCACTAGGTCGTTGAGTGAGTTGTCCATCCGTGCGAAGGGCAGAAGGGCGTCTGCCCCCTCGAACTCTGCCCCTCCCCCGGCCGTGTAATCCAGGTCCGTAAATAAGGCTCCGAGTGTTGGCGGAGGATGAGTTATCCTGTAATCCATTAGAGACGGCGCGGCCGCCCGACATGGTTGAAGCATTTGGTGGGTGCGTCCGTAGATATGGCCAGTCCCGGCCTAGATATTCCCTCCACATCAGGAGTGTGAGAAATTCCACTTGTTTACGGCCTGTATTATGGCCTCCTGATTGGTGCTCAACGAGGGTTAGATAAGCTCCGAAATCCCATGGTTGTACCCATTTATCTGGGCTCTGTACTGGTTCCTACGTAGGTTTGCTGCAGCTGTAACGATAGTAAAACGTAGATGTGACGATCATAGATTTTGAAAATTATTGTGTGCTGGATGCATTATGGCCCTTGAAATTGGATGTGGAAGGCTAATGCATGAAAGCAGGTCTGGCATCTGCTAGATGCATTGTAGGCCTTGCATTTGGGGGTGACAGCAGAAGCCGTACTAGTGACAGTGGTGACAGCAGCAGAGGCAGTGACAGCAACAGCCGCAACTACAACAGCTGTGGGCAACAACAGCAACAACAGCAACAGCAAACAGCCAGCTACTTCTAGCATTCCAGACTTCAGACTTCTAGAACTCAGGACTTCCAGACGGCTTTAGACTTCTAGACTGACAGAATTCAGAAATCAGAATAGATGGTAACAACTTTCCAAGTGTCAAGTATGCAAAGTATCAGATTCATTGATTTTAAGAATTCCAGAAAGTCAGAGGTGAATAGAACCACCAAAACCAAAACCACCACAACAACCACCATCATAACCATTACAGCAGATAAGCAGTTGAAGGCGTCTGCTGGATGCATTGTGGGCCTTACCCTTGGAGGTGGATAGCAGGAGTGCACAAGCATATTGATGGCATTGCTGCTGGATGCATTGTGGGTCTCACCCTTGGAAGTAAAAGGCAGAAGTGTATAAGCAGGTTGATGGTGTGTGCTGGATGCATTGATGATGATGAATAACAGAAATATTGAAGTACATCTTATGGGTTTCGAGAGATGAACTAAGATTGCACCCCAAGCTCAGATTGCTAACTATCTGAGCCAGGATAAAAAAGGGGGTCACTGACATGAATCAGCGTGATCCAAGTTAGCCATTGTGAATTCTAGAAAAGTAGTCGGTCATTTGCTGTTGTCCATATGCTCTGATTGCACGTTCTTTGGTCCACGCCTCCTGTGCTGTGTCCAAATGTCGGATTTATTCTGTCCGTACTCTCGTTGTCATGCGATCCTTATCCAATGCTGTGAATCGAGCTAAAAATTGGTCCTGTTGTGCCAACTCATCCTTGTGTTGTAAGTACCATAACATCCGGTCCCCGAGCTGTGAGTGCGTCAGCTCAGACATGAAGTTCTCCTGGTTGTGTAATATGTTATTGCGAGTCGTCCATCGAGGAGTTATGACCTCATCCCAGAGGAATCGCACTAATTTTGTCATGAGTCGTGTCGGATGTGGGACCCTTAAGGTAACTAGAGCCTCGTTCCAACAAATGCTTAGGAATCCCCGTGTGAACAAGTGTGATCCAATGTTATTTTGGGAGATGTACATTTGTTGAGAAAAGCCATTTAATGGTTCTATTGTGTTTTGGCCCTGTAGTGCTCCGTTGAGGTATTTTCCAAAGGCAGAGATAAATATCTTTGGGATGCCAAGTCGACGTCCTAGTTCCTGTAGTCTCCCATCGAAGGTGGCTCGAGTAGATACCATGTCCGGGAGGTTTCATTGTCACATTTGCATCCCGGGCACTGGGTACAGCCGGTAGTGTGTCCATGCATGTGCATAACTGGCAACCAGCCATGTAATATTTTGCTTGTTTGGACCATCGACAAAGGGCTGCAATTGGACCGGGCGGACAATATTATGGCCCAGTGTATAGTAGAGAATGTATCTGTTTGCCATCCATATTTATCCTGGCAATACTGTTGCAAATTGCGTGCGTGTGCTGCATGGGTGATGTGACGGTTGACATCGTTGGTAATCCACGTTGATCCAATTTTTAACATTGCCTTAGAAAAGGGGAATGGTGGTTGCAAAGTCCGTAGTGTCGGGTCGAGGGCAGTGCGTTCATTGATCTGGTGTGCTGTTTCCGTTGCAAGTGTGTCGCATATTATGTTCATCCGCGCGGCCCGTGACAACCCGGGTTTGTGTCAGCCGCGTCGTTGGCAAAATCCATTGAGGATGCAGATAGGGAGGACGGTGATTCATCCCGTTGTGTCGGAATCCTGCGTGTATCTTGGTGACCATACACATGTGAGAATGTCACCTTAGTTTAGGTTATCCCGTTGGTGAGTGCTTTTGTTGCTAAATGATATCTGCTTCCGGTTGTAACATCATGGCGGGTGTTGAGTAATCTAGGTTGAGTTTGTCAATGGCGGCCTTGTTGTCACACCACAAGTCAATATGGCCTGGGGAGAGATGGCGTTGTAATGTGTGTCGAAGGGCTCTGTATATTCCTTCCAGTTCTCCCTGGTAAGAGGTGATTGATGAAACATTGGTAATGTGTGCGCAAGCCTGTATGAATTCGGAGTCGTTGTGTGAGATCATCCATGCGCAGGTCGCCACCCCCCGATCAATGTGCGTAGAGGCATTGCTGCCAATAACCAGTAATGGTGGGTTTCCCTGTAGGGAGTCCGTCACCACTTTTCCAGCGGGGTAAAACGCTCCCTCATCCACCATGCCCATTCCATACTGGCGGTAGGTCTGTAGTGATGACCCGAGTTTGGTAAAGGTAATAGGGAATGTGTTGAGGGGTATTGTGTCAACCTCAGTATCCTTGATAAATAGTCCTGGGTATTCCGTACCCTTCATTTTTGTGATCCTGCGGTCACGTCGCCAATAAATGCAATCCTCTCCACGGTACACATCGAACCAAGTATGATGTGGGACCAGTAGCCATAAGTCTAAAGGAGTATCCAGGTCCATACCCGCTGAGGCTGGTTGGTGTGGGTTTGTGGTGGTGCAAAAGACATGTCAAAGGCACCGCCGAAATGTAGCCCAAAAGCAAGGTGGTGGTCTCATTTGGTATGGCCAATGGATAACCCACCCTGCTTGCCATTCGCCAGTCAGCATCCCGTCTGGTATGAATTTACCAGTGGGATCAGCCAAATCCGCAATGGTGAGCACTAGTAGATATAGGCAGACTTCATTTGCCTGTCGAAGGGTAGCTTTGGTGATCCATGGGATTGTAATAAATTTTTCCATAATGAAGGTATCATTAACCCATTGTAGTCGTGGTATCCACAAATCCTCTATCCATAGTGATGCCCCTATATTACGTAAGCCAGTTCGTAGGTGAAGGAAAAAGCTGTCTCCCACATATTCCACCGTCGGTGTAGGAACTTCCATCAAAGGGTATTGGAGACGAGGTTGTTGGCATAGCCCTTGTCGGGGGATGGCGTGATGGAGATCCATAGAGGTATGAAGAAGAGCACGAGTGATGTTAACTACTACCTCTAGGATTAATGA